>JARACY010000911.1:0-71590 GCA_029255725.1 Scrobipalpa atriplicella
TGGGGTCAACAATATAACAGCGGAAATAAAATTAAGGACTTTAAAGTTACTTAGGTCAGTGACTATAAGGAAAAATCAATAATTATTATTACTAGTACTAGCTATTCAACCTACTATCGCTATACGAAGAGCTTTAAAGGAGCAATTCCGCTAAAAGAAAGACCATAAATTAATGGTCAAGTTGGCCAAATGTTTAGTTTTGGTTTTGTCCATACAGGTTGTAAAAAAATGATAAAAAAAATGTACTGCATTTTAGAAATTTTGTTCAAGCTAAAAGTTTTGTGATTTGGGAAAGTTTTTTGGTAAGATTTGTTGAACATGTGGTTTAAAAGAACGCAGCACCTTTTTTTATTTATTTATTTAACCATTTATTGTACACAGAAATTTTTTACACCTTGTATTGTAGGTTATATGATCTATAGTTATAAACAGCGCTACCTAGCGGAACTGTTACTTAAAATTAATTGAAAAAGCTCGTTTGTGAAGAAAAATATAAGTACTTTATTTCTTTTTTTAAGTACACCATGGTTTATCATAATTTATAACAAAATATAGCACCATCCTCATGTATTATTTTTATTTTACGTCGTATATTGACTTTTTTTTATTAACACGAGATAGATACAGCTAACTACGAATTTACCCAACATTTGACTTAGATACATTAACACATAAATTCGGTATCAGTTACTATGCGCTACAAACTAAGTTAATATTTATCCATAAGTGCATTTATTTATTTTTCCTTTTGGTATGTTTTAGATTATATTGACTCAAATGCACTTACAAGAAATATTTTTTTATAAGTTATTTCTATCATGATTTTCCGATGAACACTTTTATGTAAGTAAGTAGTTTTCATTGCATCAATATAGGAGAACCGAAAACGTTAACATTTAGGTATCCCTTTTCAGAGCTACCTACGGGATATCAGATCTATTATTATGAAACCAGTGAAATTCTTATCATAAAACATACTCTCTCTTTTTGAACACATTTCTGCACTAGAGAGTTATACCATATCATACATACATTATTTTCAATTAATATGTAAAAGAACACTTAATTCTGTTTCGTTTTCACTGTTTTTTAGGCCAGTATATTTTCGTACGTCACATCACTCACATCGTCACTAATGTTCGACATCGGTAGACTATGTCGGTCACTGTCTTCATCGCCACCGGGGTGTAAGGGACAAGGCGGTTGAGACTTGGGAGATTTCGACCTAGACCTTCTAGATTTTCGTCTTTTTCTGTGCGATCGGGCCGCGTGCGCCGCGTGCGCCGTATGCTACACACTCACGTTATCACTGATAGTCGATATAGGAACAGTGGGTAGTTCATCCTCGCGGTGCAGCGGGCAGGCGGGCGCGGGCGGGGGTGCGGGGTGCGGGGGGCGGGTGCGCTTGCTGCGCTGTGATTGGCTGTTTGCGGCGAGGCGGTCGGGGAGGCGCGGGGGGCGGTGCAGCGGCCGGCTGGGCTTGCTGAGGTCCCCCATCGATGCCGACTTGTCAAACACCTAGGAAAAGTAACAAAAAATAGTGTGGTCGCCCCTGATTCAAATGCAAATCTATTTCAAATAAAAAATATACCTTCCGATTAGTCGAAGGTTTGGGCCTCGGTCAGTCGATGACGTGCTTGACCTTGACGTACAGCACGCACGAGAAGAAGAACCCGAAGATCGGTATCACTGACATCCCGACCCCCACCGCCGCCAGGATGATCAAGTGGTCCCGGATATGGTTCGTGAACTGACGGATGCAGCCCTGGAAAACAATATTTTTATAAGAGAAGTAATAAAATTGTTATTTTCATAAATACATACATACAACTACCTAGTGGTTATACGCAAGGGCGTAGAAGGATTGTGTTTAGGTGGAGCAGCAGGGCTAAGATGAGCACCTAGACTAGAAAGTTGACTTCGCATTATGAGTTCGCTGTTAGGCACCCAAATTTAGAGCCGCGCTGAGAGGCGCCTAAATTCAGAGCGTGGCGTGAGACGCCCAATTTAGAGCGTGTCGTCAGGCGCCCAAATTTAGAGCGTGCCGTGAGGCGAGCAAATTCAGAGCGTGGCGTGAGACGCCCAATTTAGAGCGTGCCGACAGGCGCCCAAATTTAGAGCAATCCGTCAGGCACCCAAATTTAGAGAGTGCCGTCAGGCGCCCAAGTTAAGAGCGCGGCGTGGAACTCCCAAATTTAGAGCGTGCCGTCGTCAGGCCCCAAATTCAGAGCGCGGCGTGAAACTCCCAAAAGAGCCCAAAAAATAATGAACCTTTTTGAAAAGGGTGAATAGGGGGATTGAAGTATAAATTACAATACTTGCATTGTAATGTATGTTGGAGGGGTGGTCCCTTGCTCCGCAGCGATTGGCCACTGTTTTGCAGCAGGAGTCAGGCACCAGTAGTCTTTGATCGTGCAAATGCCACGCGCTATATCGCCAGTCTTGGAAACGCACCGCGCCGCAGCATTTGAACTGGAATTGTAGATTTTTTGGTTTTAAAAAAGAAATAATTAATCAATATCCTTCTTCTTATCGAGTGAGTTTTCAAATTGACGTACCTACCTGATTTGGTGGAATGGTTTAATTAAAATTAATTTATTTTATAGCCTTTTAACAGACTTTTGGAGCTTTATGTAACTTCCCTTCATAGGAATGAAAACTACTTATAAAATTGATGATTGATGGATGAGAACACGACTTGACTGAATTTAAGATTCCTACTAGTTCCTATCATGGACTAACTACGCATGTTCCTATTAAGAGACGTTGCATAAAGCTCCATAGCTATCCCTTTCTGTTCTCTCGTGATATAAAATGACAGGTGATAGAAAATGGACTTTTTTTAATTTGCATGAAACGCCAAATTGCACTGATTATTCAAACATCAAATAAATACCTATCAAAAATAGTAATTAAATGATGAGTAGGTATAGAAATCAGCACAAAGAAGTCTAATGATAAAATATAAGTGATTGTTACAAAGTTGCTTAATTTATGTGTAACTGCAGAATAGGGAACCTTAACATATAAATCCCATAACTTTTCTATAAGTAAGGACAACAGAAGGCCAACTCGTATGTTTTATTATATCGAGTCTGATTTGCGATTACAAACGTTTCATACATGTTTGATATGTACTAGTATGTTGTTTATTGCAATTTACCGCATTGTACACTGAATTGAATCTTAATCTGTGACTCATAAATACGCTCCATGACTGATTCATAATAATCAGTTAACCTTCTCATACGGAAAATAACATAACTAATGTAATTTTTATTTTATTGAACTTGAAATTCAAAGTCATTGCCATGACCTTGAAGTTAAAAGGTAAAAAGGTCGGCAGATTTAATATTATTACATACATACATACATACATAAAATCACGCCTCCCTTATGGGGTAGGCAGAGCAAAAACTACCTGAATCCCTGAATATAGGTTGTTCCGCCACGTCTGACAAGTTTCGAGGGCTAATACAGATGATGATTATGTATATTGCTATAGTGACGGGTGGTCAGCCCATCGCCTAAAATGCAATACACTGAAACCCTCGATTCCCTTAGCTGATTTTTACAGCATGCACGGGAGGAGATGCAGCTGGCACATTCTATGTTTTTCTATCACTCCCAGTCCGTAAGTCAGTAATTAAGACCACGAAAGCAGTTAGTACAATCTTACCTGTTCTTGCATGGCATCGACGGCGTTGGTAACGGTGGTGTCAAGCGCGTAGTTGTTCAGAAACGTGTTGTTTAGTTCGGCTCGTAGCTCCTCTTCAACTGCTACCTCGTAATAGTACGCCAGCCCCCCAGCACCGAGCTCAAGGAGAAACGTTATGAGCAGGAAGTAGGTGTACTGGAATAAATAAATTAATAAGGGTTAACACACATAAGGCTTTCCGTGTAAAGCACACGGTGATTTGCAATTTGTAGATTGAAATTACATTCAATAAGGTATTCCATGATTTTTTTTGCATTGTGTTGTATAGATTCACACGACATTCAATAAGTATTTCATGGAATGGAATCCATCTTGAAGAAAAAATCGTACATAATTTCATTTACATCATTCAGAGGCACAGAGTTGGGCGTGGAAGTAGGGCATGAGAACTAAGCTCTCCGCTACATGGTTTTAACCAAGGCCAAATAAGTTTTCCCGTGGTAATGACGTATTTTCCCATAAATATTATAGGTTTAACAAGCATAAGGCTTTCCTTAGAATAAAATCTCCATAAACTCCCGTATGCGGCCTCAAAAAGATTTTAGTTATTTTACGACTTTCATGTTGTCAAATTTTGATCCAAGTTTTCAAACATGTAATTTCCAAATTAAACAACACTATATTTATAGCAATTATTTTACTGGATAATTTAATAGTAAATCCAAATGTGTTATATGTATAGGTATCTTATACGCGACTACCCAACAGATAAACAAAATTACCTAAATATGTAAATGTTAAAATAATATCTTCTGCTCCAAAATCCTATGTTCATATTTGTAAGTAATTTTGTTGATTATTTATGGATGAATGAATAGGTAATTTATTTATTTTGTTAAATTGTTATTTTTGGAAATATGCATGGGGCTATGAGTAATGTATATGATACGGTTTAAATTCTGAGCTCCCATACAATATTTATGAAATTTTCTTACTTTTACTCTGATTTTTACATACAAATAATAATAATTATTATTATTGTTACAGATAGAAATATAAATAATGGCGGATACAAATGAAGAACTAGCAGATTTGCAAAAAAGTTGTGATCGTATCGCGTACTGGACTAACAGGTCTAAAGTGTTTATGTCGCAGTATGATAGATAAAGCCGTAATATAGCTATATCCCTAGGGATATAACTATGTTACGCAGAGCCGTCTTAAACTATGCTGGGGCCCTGGGGCGCACAAGAATTTAGGGCCCTTTTAAAAAGTTTTAATAGCAAAGTATAATACAATGGGCACGACCATCCGTTGCCACATCATCACATATAATTACAAATAGGCGAAGCCGGCGACGAAACTTTTTGAGCAAGCTGGTCTGATGTCGAAATGCATCGTGAGCGAAGCGAGCGCGAAATTTTCTGTTCACAGATTCTAAGCTGCGTGAGTTGTCATGTCAGCATTTGATGTTTGGCACCCAGGGCGGACCTCGTCAGCATTTGTCCGCCTTTCGGGGCCCCCCTGAAACTGGGGGCCCTGGACACATGCCCCGTGTGCCTTTATGGTAAAGACGGTACTGATATTACGGCTTTATCTATCATACTGCAACAGTTAGGTTAGGTTAGCTTGTCTAAACTAAACCGTATCATAATTATGTTCCTAGGATGATAGTAATGAATAATTATGAAACGGCATATAAGTTATATCCCTAGGGATATAGCTATATTACGGCTTTATCTATCATACTGCGACATTTCTACTGCTACTGAGGACTTTAGCAAAAGCCTGCAAGGAAATTCAGAATTTTTACTTATTCTTGCCATCAACAAGTAAAATCCTGTAAATATAAAGAGTGTAAGGGGCAGCCTCCCGCAAACTGATAGGGGTTGCTTAGTCAACAAAACTGAACAACTTTCACAAAGAAATTCATTCAGGAAATGAAAACTACTTACAGCCAACCCTAATAGGTATACTTCACGTGTACTTGTGTGCGTGTGTTTCGCTATTTGAGTGGGCGTTGTAGGGAGTAGGGAGTGACATTTCTGTATTAGATACTATTTATTATCCTGTGCTTAGTATTGAATATTTTATTACAGATTCTATGAACCGGAACCCATAGATTGGTTCAGCTGGCAAGTCTGGGTGCAAATTGGAGTTTACCTACTCGTGATGATCGTAACAGCCTTAATCACTTTTATTGTTGCAGTACTTATTTGAATAAAATCGTTAAAAGTATTTTGTGTTTAACCCTTTACAGCATACGAGTCCAAATATGACCACAATTTTTTTATCAGTTATTTTCACTCAGTAAAGGAATCAAACAAATATAAATTATCAAACATGGGTGGTCATATTTGGAGTCGTATGCGTTAATGGTTTAAGTCATTTCTACCTTGATATCATTAATTGGGATATAATGTACGAAATTGATGAATAAGAAAGAGATAATATTATTAAAACCTCACAAGGTTACAGTCCATGCGGTTATTTTGGAAACTAAAATTGTATTACCGTGCCGTCGTTTCAATAGGCCATATTTGACACTTGTGACCTTCAGTACCCTTGAGGAAAATAGTGATGTACATGAGCGTCAAACATACGTAGCTAGTATTTCAAACCGTTACTTGTACATATCATTATGCAAGTAAATTTTTATGATGAACATCTGTAGAGACAAAGATAAAACGATGCTTTTATAAAGTGCCGCTTGATAACAAATAAATAACAAAGTTGTAAACAATTTGATAACGCAAAACCACACACAAAAGGATATCCATTGTTAATAGGCTTGCACTAATGATTGTACCTGGAAGCCGATTTCAGGTAAAAAAAAATACATACAAAACACGTGCGGTAAAGAATGAAAACAAACCATTGTCTAATCGTCAAAACAAAGCAGGTAATAAATCTTGTGAGGCAAGGTGAGTGGATGTTTCGAGCCAGCGCCAAGACGGCAATTGCTCGCAAACAGATTGGCAAATAAATTTGCTTTCTCTTTTTTTATTATTAAACGAACAAGAATAACTCATTATGCTCTTTTCTTTAATCGCACCCTTCGCGCTCGCGCTCTTCGATCACGAGCTTTTACCCAAGCTTGGTAAGCAGACTGTTTACGAGCCTCGGCTCGAGCACAGTCCGCATATCTACACAATTTAGACTATTATGAAACTATCGTTGATTTGCTTAAAAACAATTGGAGTATATTATGTTCCATTTAGTACAATCTTATGATACACAAACTTTCAAAACGCCATAACTCTAAACAACAAATTAGAGGGTTAGTTGGTTTTACCTTTAACCCGGCGGTATGAATATTGCGATAAAAAATATATCACAGATCAGATCAGCCTATTACAGTTCACTGCTGGACGAATAAATGAATGGTTACCAAAGAAGCAAAAAAATTAATACTTAATGTTATTTGGAATAATAAGCTATTACGCACAGTAACATCACTAGCCGGTTTGACAGTTAAAAGGCTCACCGACGTAACATTTGAATGTCGCTCAAATTTTACATTTATGTTAATTTTAAATTATTACGGCAAATTTCAGACGAAACATTTTGATTTCGTGGAATATTATTTCAAGATATTTATGATTCTAAAGACAGAATGAGTGAAATATCTAGTTTTTTTATTTTTTTATTTGAGAGCTGGTAAAATGTTACTGCGTCTCCATCCTTCAAATATGGCCTATTGAAACGACGGGACTTTAGGCACTGCTATCGATTCGTGGAGGGCACTAAACTTGACTAAAATTATTGCCGTCCCTTTCTTTTCTCTCATGATAGAAAACGACAGGTACCTAAAGACTTAAATTAGTTAAGTCGAGATTTTTGCAACTACGAATTGCTACCAATGATACTGTCAACTTCGAACGGCCATATATCTGTAACTATCGATCTTAGGCTACTTACAGCGGCAGTCGGCAGCGTGCAGCGTGCAGTCCAACTTCGAATACTACCTTTACTAGTTCGTTCCTTCAAAGGAATAAGTGAGACTTTTTCGTGCCAGTAGTTCCTTAAGTCTCTTTGAAGGAACTAGCAAAGGGACTACTGGGAAAAAAGGTTTCAATTTATTCCTTAGAAAAACGAACTTTAAAGAACCCTGCCTCTGTGTTATGTTATAATGACATTATGACAAAGGATTGTCATGGAGCAAATGCGTTATTTTTGAAGCGAGCAACGGAAAAACAAATACTGAAGACTAGGCTGCATGGGCTCAAGCTCTTCGCCTTCCCTTATAATATGGGAGAACTTTTAAAAAATAAATAAATTAGAAATTAGAATGTAAATATGTGGTAAATATTTTGGTCAGGAAATAAAAATAAAATGTGGCACACTTGGAGGCTTGAAATAAAATACAAAATAAGTGATAGTCGAGACTTGTTTTCATGTTCAATGTAAATTTGTAAGTCATCATCTTTCTAGCCTTTTTCCCGTATTTCACGGGGTCGGCTACCCAATCTAGTGTATTGAACGAGGGTACTGGTTTTTACACAGAGCGACTGCCATCTGACCTCCGCAACCCAGAAGGGAAACCAGACCCAATCCTAGATTAGGTTACATACAACCTTTGAATTTCTTCGTAGGTGTGTGCAGGTTTCCTCACGATGTTTTCCTTCACCGTAAAAGCGCTGAATAAACGTGCATATGAAATTCGAAAACCGAAAAACACATTGGTACGTGGTGGGATTCGAACCACGACCTCCTGCATAGAAGGCCCTATCCACTACACCATCCGGACTGTTAAATTAAATTAAATTAAATTTGTATTTGTAAGTATTTATTGTTCTAAACTAAGTAACCCAGAGACTGATAGTTATTTAATCATTAATCATAATTAAATATACCTTGAAACTTTTCTTACAAGCCAAATTATCAGTAGATAAGTAACTATATAGTAGGTCTCAAGAGGTCGCTCAGGTTTGCTGTAAGAAATTTCTTTTTAGAAATAAGCTGTGCTTGTTCTGTAAATGTTTCTGTGTATGCTAATTTAAACTGGCATACTGCAACAAATATTTTTAAATACTTCAAAGGCTTATATCATCACAATTTAGATACATTAAAGCAAAAAGTAAGACAGAGAAATCTTAAAAAACTTAAAGAAAATAAGGTATTTTCCCTACCTCCGCATAATAATGTTTACGGAACAAGACATTTTCAATACATTTTACCAAAAATTGTTAACAGCCTCCCAACTGAAGTGCAAAAACAGTATCTTGAAAATCTTAAATATCAAAACAACCTAAAAAAATACTTTTTGTCATTGGAAAGTAAGGACTACAACTACATTTAGTAAATAAGTTTTTCCTTGCATGTATTAGTTAAGTTATTTAAGAACTCGTCATCACCAGACAAGCCTGTGTACGGCTTTTGGAGATGACTACTGTAATTTTTTTGAAATGTACCCTTATTTTGGCAAATAAATTAAAAAAAAAAAAAAAAAAAATTTTGTGTTATAATAACACAAGTTATAATCGTTGCAGGTATATACTATGGCAAATGAAGATCCGCAAAGTGAGGATAAAAGATATGATCGTATCGAATATTGGACCAAAAGGTTGTATTCTAAACCAAAACCATCGAAAACTAAACTATTTAAAAATAAAAACGAGCAAGTTGTAATGCGCACATCTAATCATCTATTTGTACACTTGATTGACTTGACATGGACTGGACTATCTTTAGTTTAAATGAAATGATTTTTAACACAATTGGCTACTTTCCAACTAGTCAAATCAGCAACTTTTTATGAAATTTTTGTATGAAAATAGTGAGTTATAACGTCACATTTTAGTAAATATTGACTACTCAAATCAATAACTTATATACTTGTAACTTGATTATTAAAATCTAAATGTGCATTTATTTTTTAAATGATGAATGAAATCCACAATATTTTGAGCCATCAGTTTTAAATATAAACGTTTTGAATTTTTTAAGCTACCCAGTCAAGTACCCAATTATTAACATGTTATTTTATGATGTTTCTTTTTTTCAGGTTCTACGAATCAGATAACCTAGATATATGCACCACGCCGAAGATAATCGCTTATGCTGTAATCATTGTGGTAACAGCCATTGTTACGTTTGTAGTTTGCAAAGTATTCTTATTTTGCCCAATAAAACTAAAATAACAAGAAATTTGAATAAAACCAAAGTATTGTATTATTGTTCATGTGTTTTTTTAAAGCTTAATTCTTATTCGAAGACGAGAGAAGATAACTTTCGTACAATAATGTATTTCATGCTTACAATTTGTCAGTCGTTATGCAAAATTAGGGATTACTTGGCATGAAAACTAGTAACAGTGAAGGGACTGACATGACATCATTATCAATAATTCCATTATGTTTTATCATCATCTCATGAATGATGACGATATCCTTGATTCTACATCAAAGCTAGAAAGACAGAAACATCTGATCAAAAGTGGTCACATATTAACAATGCGTAGCTTTTTATTGTACTCTGCTTACCCTGAAAGAGATGAATTCGTGACTGTGGTGTGGATGTGATCGTTTAATTTAAATAGATTTAGATACTCTCGCGAATTAATTTAATCATTATGCATAATAGGTCGAGCCGAATGGAAGAAAACCCGTTTTGTAAAATGAAATACCTTAAATTCTCAATCTGACTAACGTATTTAGTTGCTAACCAAATTATAGTATTGTCACGAAGACTAACGAAAGTTGTGAATCATCATAACAGACAATGCAATCATTTCATTCATTCATGGTATTTGTAGTGATTCATATTTGCTATATTGTTGAAGTTTAACAGTGAACTAGAATAATATTAATGCGAATGTCTGTTGCATATTGTACACAGCAGAAGCGAAAAAACAAAATGAAATTTCATTCTTATTCATATTATAGCATAACAATCCCGATGTAGAATTTAAGAAACGAGTGCATAAGTACCTACTACGAACTTTACTTGCATATTTATTCTACGATTTGTATAAACTATAAAAACATTTTATTTTTAATCAGATCAGAAAACAACGAGAGTGAAATCATAGTAGAGTAAATCAGTGAAGTCATATATAACTTCCTATCTGACTACTAATGCATTTCGAAAACCCTCATAAATATCGTGAAGCTAAAAAGGATTATCTATTATGTACTTACACACAACAGGCTGGTTCTGTTCTCAGTCTTGAGCCCGCAGCACCCTAGGGCACTCAGAGGCACCCCTAGGGCTCCCGCGATGGCCAGCAGGTAGGCTATGGCTGCGTATGTCGGTGTTGGTAACAGTGCGACGAACTTGTGTCGGGAGGCGATGGTCCAAGCCCCTACTGCTAGCACGCCTATACCTGCAAACTGGAGAAGTAAAAAGGTGAATGGGTGCTTTTAAGTTAATTGAAATTTTTGATTCAGTGGATAGAACACGAACAAACTATCGAACTGCGGACTTTCGGCTATCAAAATTGAGTTCAGCAACGTCTCATAAGCTCATTCGACCAGTTCCAGGTTATAATATGGTTCAGGGTTAATTTCGGCCGCCATCTTGAATTCTGAGCTTCTTGTTCTTCGTTTCGGTTAAAATTCAAGAGTGCCAATCTCGATATTCGTGTTCAAAAGGTCTGAATTAATATATAAAAATGTTGTTCTGTGGCTTCTTACTATCATCATCATGCTATCAAGCAGACCGCATTCTTGATGACACTTTTGCTTGAAGGTTTAAAATAACAAATTCAAATAAAATTTAACTTGTCCCATTTCACAATAAAAAGTCCTTCCCACAAATCAAATTAAGTAACTCCCCTTCAATTCATGGCTGTAATCAACGGTTCTCACAATGTCCCGGGAAGTTTATTACTTTTTCGTAATAAAAAATTGTGAACAATCCCGCGGAAACATCCCCGTGGCGGGAAAAGTCGTAATTAATTTTATACACCACTGCACCTTAACGTACCTATAATATGTCAGGAAACATACCCTTAAAGCAGGACACTAATCCCAAGGGATTTAAAGTTGTACTGAATTCCTTAATGCACCAAGGGTTATTATGAGATTTGAATTTGGAATGTCAATTGAAATTCAAAGAAAATAATTTTCTGAAAAAAAAAGGTATGGCTGAGTGTGTATTAAAATGTTGCTACACTGGCCATCTGCGCCCCCCGGCGAGTGTAAAAAGGCTGTATGACTAGTTAACTGTATGTGCTCTTTGCTTTGTGTAAAAAAATAACCAAAAAAAAGAAAACGCGTTTTTTTTTTGTTAATTTACTCTTTGGTTTTTGCTAAAGTTTTTCATGATTTTGAATTTCATTCCGAAAATTTACGAGTAAAATTAATATTTTGACCCCAAAAAATATTACGATATAATACCTATTGACTATAGCTATACTATTTTGCTATAAGTCGAATATTTGAAATACGAATAAATATGATCAATTTATTGCCTTTTTGGAAAAATAAGTAGTGGATTGTGGTGTGGACTGTGAACGGATCTGTTACTTCTGGTATGTTTTCAATATTTACCCATAAATTTTACATGCTATAGTATATTTCTGAGCTCTATTATCATACATGCGTCCACCGCCGTATAAGAAATCTGCGCAGTAGGTGTATAAAGCATAGTATGCTCCTCGGGAATAAAAGTGTCTTCGCCATGGGCAGGCTTGAATCCCTCGCTACATTCAGGATTCTTGTTATAATTCCCTCGCTTCGCTCAGGAATTAAATATTTAATTCCCTCGCTACGCTCGTGAATTAATCCTAGAATCCTTCATTCCGCTCAGGATTCAATATGCTGCCCGTGACGTTAGACACTGCTTTAATCCCTCGATGCATAATATACTATATTGCCGAGTTGTAAAACTTGTAAACTTCCTGGGAAGAAACATTATGATGGAAAATTTCTTGGCAGGGAAATTAGCTTTCATTTATTTTGAGGCGCTTGTTGGTGATTATTATAATTTCAGGCAAAAAGTAAAGAAGCATCGGAGAGACATTACTTAAATAAAGTCACGCCTTTAACCCTTACGGGGTAGGCAGAGCGTAAAACGCCTAGTAAAAGAAAAGGCATTGAAGGAAATTTTAGATTGAAATGTGTATCGCTATTTGTGACAGGTTGTCAGCTCGTCGTCTACGAAAACTCTTTTAAAACAGGTGAAACCACGGGCGGGAAGCTAGTAAAAAAAAAAAGAGCGTGTGTGCCGAGCACCCGTGTCAGAAGTAAAACTTCTTTGACATTTCTGACATCGTAACGGGACAAAAAGGACAACCCAAAATCGTCCCCGTTTGCCCGTGACGCGACCTTGAAATTTTACGAAAGAAGTTTCACTTCAATAACCAAATCATCATATTCTATCCAACTATAAATAGATTACGAGAATTCATCTTAATTTACACACGTTATCTCGAATGATGGAGTTGTGACAATATTATTCATTACAGTAGTTTTAAGATTAGATAAATTATCAAAGCAGTTAGCTAAGTTTGCGTTACAAAATTGATAAACAAAATTATTATACAAGTTGGATGTCCGATGTTGGATACATTATGGTGTGTTAGATATGCAGTTATGTAATGATTAGATTATACATACATACATACATAAAATCACGCCTTTATCCCTAATGGGGTAGGCAGAGCAAAAACGACCTACCAAAGGTCGTTCCGCCACGTCTGACGAGTTTTGAGGGTTATTACAAATGATTATGTATATTTCTTTAGTGACGAGTTGTCAGCCCATCGCCTAAATTGAAATACACTGAAACCCTCGAATCCCTTAGCTGGTTTTTACAGCATGCCCAGGAGGAGATGCAGCGGGCACATTCTATGTTTTTCTATCACTCCTAGTCCAGCATGAAAGTTGATTAGATTATCACATAAACATATAACATAACTTACATATTGCTATCGATTCATTGAGGGCACGACTTAACTAAATCTTGACTAAAATAATTGACATCCCTTTCTGTTCTCTCATGATAGAAAATGACGGGTATAGACGCCGGGTGTAAGGCACAGCGTACCAGAAACTGATAGGGGTTGCTCAGTCAACGAAACCGCTAGTTACTAGTTATTATTCTGTGACGAAACTGAACAACTAAGAATTTCCATGTGAAAGTTGTTCAGTTTCATTGCCTAAGCAACCCTTATATCAGTTTCTGGTACGCTGTCCCTTAACACCCGGTATTAGGTTCGGTATTTGTGCAACTACGAATTGCTACCACAGTAACCGATTTTTAAAAATAAGTAATGGGTCTATGTTCTTGACTCTAATCTAGGTAAAAAAATTACAATTATTTTTACTACGGTTTTATTTACCTATATAAGAACTAACCGAAAAATAATGACGAGTATAGTAAAAAGAAAAGATTTTTCAAAAGCTTACTGTACATTCCTTCCTCTTATGCCGTGTTATTATAATTTGTATTCCTAGGTGTGTTCAAGAGTTTTTTGTCCAATTGCTCCTATTGACCTAATACGACCTATACATTACCGGCAGATGAAATTAAGGTGGGTGCTGCTCCGTGGGTGGGTCGACGGCCACTTGGACTAAATTATAATTAGACCCAATTACATCACAAATTGCAGTCGATAATTTGGTTTTCTTCCTTTTCGCGCAATCTACTACTTACGTTCCGATGATATATGCCTTAGTGAAAAAAATAATATTGCATGGATAATAGCGGAAATTAACATCCGTATTTAGATATTATAATTTTTTCTACTAATATATAGACACAGGGGTCACTCACCAGAAACACGACATTGAAGATATGTAGCACACACTTGAGGAAGTTGACGCTGCAGCAGTCCGCGTCGCGGGATTTCCTAGGCTTCATCTTCTGCTTCTTCCCGAGGAGTGCGCCGCCATCTTTCTTCTTCTCTTCTGCCATGTTCTATCCTGAACCGGTTGCAGCCAGTTTCATCTGCTCATGTCGATCGATTCCTGAAAAAGAAGATTGAGAAATTATATTGGGAAGTAAGACAAATTATTCTACATTATAATTTCTATTCATACTTACAGAGAATCAAGTTGTCATACAGATAAGCCAGGATCAAGGGTTTATGTGCTTAGTAGGGCTTCCCAAAAATGAGGCCAAGACAAAATGCAATACAACGAATTACATTGTTTATTCAATTTGAAGGGCCTTAATAAAACCTTATAAAAAATGGAATATAGTACAACACTTAATCTAAATCGGACAACATAATGTCTGAAAATAATTGACCCATATCAGTTAGTACCATTCAAAAGTAAAATAAAATGTATAAATTGATAAAAAATATTATTCATAGATGCATAGAAGTATTTACAAGAATGTATCAGTTCATTACTACATAGTATTTGTGGTTTTAGTACATAAGAGTTTATGCATTTATTTTATACATTCAGTCCTAAGTCATCATCACAAATGTAAATTCATTCATTATTATTAAGACTACATACATTATATCAATTAATAATCCTTTGGATTATATATACCTAATAAATAAACACAAAATATGATAATTGATTTAGTATAAGATAGTAGACAAGTAAGCAAGAAATGGTCCATGATTCATTAATTTCATTATATAGATATACAGTTACACAATCAATTCCTTGTAAAATGCAATCTTTATGTTATTACTCGTCATAATGCCTGAGAGTATTTTCCAATTTATCAACAACTTTCTTGTAAAAGGTAATTTGCTGTTTAAGGAATTTTTGCATCGTCTGCTTTAAATCCACGGTTCTCTCTGCCTTGAAGTGGTTGATCTCTGCAAGCAGGGCATAGGATATCACGTCCGTCCTTCGCAACACTTCATTCAGTTGTGCAACTTCCATCTTGTGCTCGGCTGTTAATCTCTCGCACTCCCTCTTCTTCTGAACAGCACTCTTGTGGTTCGCCAAGCAATCGGGGAACCCACCAACAATACCCTTGTACAAATGGAATTTATCACCGAGAGGTTCAAAATCATATTTAGGCTGTTCCTCATACATCCTCCCAATGTCTATGTAAGCACCGCCTGTCATTTTTATAGCTGAAGTGAGCTTAGATCTCGACACTATGCCCCCTTCATCAAAACTGAGTGAATTGCCTAAATGGTAAAATGCTTCACCAATTTTCTGGTAATCAGATTTGTATGGGCCCTGGAATCTCTTGGTTTGTCCCAGGCACATATTGGAGACTGCCTTCACTGACGTGTCCATGCTTATTATGAATGTGTGACATTGTTCAACCATTGTGTCTACTGTAGACTGTAGTAAAGCTTTTTCAGGTACAACTAAAGATACACAATAATTAAGACCTAATAGGTTGTCTCTTTCTGCTTGTCTTTTACCAGCTTTCCATCTCTTTTCATCAGTGCAAGTCAAAAAATGCTGCCAGACTTCACATTTGGAGAGAACAGGGTGTTTGCACATCCAGTCCACAAATTCTTGTAGCTGCACTCTTCTACGCTCTATCACTTGGTCATCAAACCTCCCAGATATCTGTTTGTCTGGCAACGGTGGGATCGGAATCAGTGAAAACTTTTCCTGCAGTCTCTCATGCAGCCAATCAAAGTGCTTATATCTTCTTGACACTTGAATATTGTTGAATGATGGTGTCAACTGATACGCTATAAAACTTTTGATTCCCTTGAATTTTGACTCCTTCTTTGGGGAAGCTACTGTGACATGGTAGGGCTGTGTGATTGGTGACCAGACATAACCATCTTCATCTTGAATTATGTAAACTTTCTCAGAGTCTGGGACTTCTACATTCAGTGTGGCCAAGAGGTAGCTCTCTCCGCTGACTTTAGATGACGGGGCAAACTTGTTTTTTCTAACAGTGCCCATGGATGATCCAACAACTGACATATTGTCATCAACATGCTGATGATTGTATTCACTGATAGGCATTCCAGGTAATGGAGTGAGTGGTGCTTGATTATTTTTGTGTGGTGGTGGACCAGGGCCTATTTCTGAGTATGTATCGTCATCCCAATCATCGTCCCAGCCATCATCATTGGAAGCTGTGCGTTGGTAATTGCTGTCACCGGCACTTAGCTGCTGTTCTCCCCAGTCATCAGCTGCTTGGTCGTACCGTGGGGCTGCCGGAGCTGCTCCTAACTGGGTAGCAGTTTCTTCTGGAGCAAGTTTTCTTACATAGGCAGCTGGGAAAAGGCCGGTTTCTCCTTTAGCATTCCTGCCCTCCCACCACCCCTCCCCAATCTCTGTGTTGATGAGTGTCAGTATCTCGCCAGTTGTGATAGACATCTCTGTGGTTCCGGGCTCGCCGGCAAAGTCGTACAACGCCTGTACTTGGGCCGTCATCTTGAGACCCTTTTACCTACAACAATAGCAAAAGAGATTATTACTAAGCATATTATCTGTATGAACTAAACACACAAACACACATAAGTTTTATCTTATCAGTATTATCTAGAAAAGTAGGTGCAAGCTTGAAAAAGTGATAAATTGCGTTTTTGAGTGAATATTGTTTCCCATATGTTGTAGCGGGCTGTATTTGGGGCGTCATTCCCTCTACAAGGATCTGACACATTTTCTTAATAGCCCCAATTAACCATACAAAGTAATTGTTTAATATTGTGACCCATGCATTGTTCTATCTTCCAAAGAGCTAGAAAGTGGTACAATGGTATTCAGAAAGACTTTCTTTTGTTCAGAACTACATTAAACACGGCCAGAGAAGTAATATTCAATTTTATATTCCACTGATAATGAGCATGAATCTGAACTCTCTAAATGTGATTTGGCCGTACTAATACGACGTAAACATGAAAATTAGGCAACACGGCGTCATTAATAGCGGAAATATACAAAGAAATGCGTGTAAATTCCTTGTTTTGTGATGGAAATCAATGACGTCAGTTCGGGAGCAGGAGCCGTGAATCAAACATTGCGAGGTGAAAACGTACGGAAAAGCCACTTGGTTGCATTCACTAAATACTGCACATTCATACTTTATACACAAAAACCGAATTACTTACGTTTTTCACTGTAAAACAATTATTTTCAAGGCGGATACACACGATTATTCAGTCATTTGAATGACAGATGATTTGTTCTCTGTCGGTCGGATGTCGGATTATCGTTAAATGTTTTCTTTGTACACTGTTTCCAACGACTATGTATGTGGCGTGTTACTGATTGGTCAAAGTACAACACTCCAACCATTTCGGCCAATGACTCATCGAGAGATCAATAACGTAGCTCTGCGCGGATTGGCTGATTTGCTTTGACTTCAGAACGACACTAAAACCCACTCAAACTCGTAAAAGTTTTTGTAATATCCGATAGATGGCAGACAAACGTCAAATCAAAAGCCGCTTTACACAAAACGACACGACGACGTGGGCCATCGTGGGCTCGACTTACGAACGATCGAGCGATCGACTCTACTATTATATTTTGGTTTTTAAAACCGTGATTTTTTTTAAAAATAATTTGAAATATTTTCATGCACACTTTTATACTACCTACATAATCTATGAAAAGATTTTCAAGTGTGTAGGTAGGCTTTTAGAGTACGCAGTGACGAAATTTCGATAGGTGGGTTATAAATTATAACTTCTTCACTAAATTGGTGTCAAAGCAATAGTTTAACGGTAATTAACCCTCACCACAGCCACCGCACTGAATGGCGTCTAAATGGTAGCAATCAGGAGCGTTGCGAAGTCATTAGAGCCGCTTAAGGATATCCATTAATATTTAGTGACATATGACTTGAACATTACTTGAAGATAATGAGCCTAAAATATGTGATGGTAGAGATCTACCGTCTAGAGGTCCCTCGGCGAACGGTAACTTAGGCTCCCAATAAACTCTACTTCTAGAGTGTCAAGAGCAAATTACAAAGCTAGGTAATAATGCAAAAACTACTTATGGAATAGTAGATATTTAAGTATGATATTCTTTTTTATCGATATATTTTTACTTAACGATATATTTTTTTTCCAAACTATGTACCGTTTTTCATAATCCAACCTAATTCGTATCGTGCCCTCACTGTAGGCTAAATCCAACATTTTGAACTCTGGCAATTAACCGACAAGCCAAGCAAAGTAGGAATAGTATGTGCATTTAAGTGCTTAACTTAATTCCTAACTATTCGAGTAATTATGTGCCAAATGAACTTCTAGATTGCGCAGATTATCTCAGAGGCGGTATGGCAGGGAAATTTTGTTAGTTGGTGAAGTGAATAAGCTGAAGCTTGCTGTCGATTCGGTGAGAGCACGACTTAACTAAATCTTAACTCCCTTTCCTCTCAGAATAGAAAGTGACCACAAGGTTACCAATTTAGTCAAGATATGTGACCCCACTGACTGATAGAATAGCCAAAACTAGGTGTGGTAAAAAGTTTATAGGTATTCATACAAACTTTTGCTTTTATTATCGTAGTATTATTATTAGTTATTATTTTCGTAGTAGGATGATGAAAGTTTGTAAATTACAGCAATCAGGAACATTTTGAACTCATTAGGGGCGTACATGCATATCTGTGTTGCAGGAATATTACACTCATATTACTCTGCTAATTGCTGTAATTATAAACCTCTCTGTATTCGCTGCTGAAATTCTAAATGTAGGTAGTTGTATTAGTTACCAACTAACTAATGGTTCTTGATTAATATTGGTTGGTAAGTATTTTGAGTTATTAATTCTGATTAGTTTATCTATAAAAAAAGAGCGTGTGTGCCGAGCACACGTGTTGAAGTGAAACTTCTTTGTAATTTTTAACATTTCGACTTCCGTCCCACGACGTGACGTATTTATTTCTGTCACCCGACCTTGAAATACTCTCAACGCGTCTAAAGAAGTTTCACTTCAAAAATATTCTTTACGTATTATTAAAAAAAAAGGTAGGAGTATTTATATAAAAGATGGTTATGAATTCTTTTTTTTTATTATTTGCGGTTGCGGCGGCGGGTTTGTTCTCGACTTATTTGGTAGAGTCCTTAGAGCAACGCAGGACCTTTAAGGTAGAGTCGGTCGACAATGAAGCGACAAGCGACCCAGACAGCATCCATAAAAGCATTGTAGATACTTTAATGGATTATAAAGCAAATATAAGCAAAACAGTTAAGGAGGGAAGTACTCTAAATCGGGCTAAACACGGTCCGGCATTTGACTTTGTTAGTATAGTTAATAGTTGAATTTTCAATAAATCTATATATGGTTAGCTTCTCTAAAATATGGAGAACAACTAGATTCATAGATATAATCTAAAAATACTATAATTACACCAGGAAATCATCAGAAATATCATGAAAATCTGGCGTCTCAATGCCGAATTTGAACAACTGTGACATTTCTATGAGCTTTGAAACAACAAATGTTATATTGAAATCACCGTATAGTTATGAAGAACATCATAATCAACTCTGTTTTTCAATACTTTTTGTATACATTGAGATATATGCAAAAATATATGAAATCGGCTTGAAACAGCCCCATGCTAGAAAAAGACAGAGCGCGCATTCTGTCATTGGTTTGAAAGGGACAGTTGCCGCGAGCACATAGACCCTTAATTCAAAGAAACATACTTTACTAGTTGGGTTATTAACACATTTCAACCAATTTTGTAAAAGACTATTTATTCTGTGGTAAAAGTGGGAAAATTCAGCAATGCAAAAGCGATCCAGATGCAAATGTGGTTCGGTTGGTTAGATCCGGAATCACGGGGAATGCGGAGAGCGAGCTCAACTCCGGATTATCACGCAGAATATATCTACGGAGTACCTAATGTGTGTGTTCGGATTACAGGGAAACCAACTGCCTGGTCTAGTGGTCTGAGCATCGATGGGTTCGATTCTCGGAAGTCTAAAGTTAAAGTTTTCAAGTGTATTGCAATTTAGGCGTTGGTCTGACAACTCGTCACTATAGCAATCCACTTTAATCATCTACATAACCCTCAAAACTTGTCAGACGTGGCGGAACGAACTTTGTTTAGCTAGTTTTTGCTCTGCCTACCCTATTAGGGATAAAGGCGTGATTTTATGTATGTATGTATGTACCTATGTAAAGAATAAATGTGTATCTTTAACTCGGATCCTCAATAATAAACATGACTTTAAATCTTATATGCTCAAAAAATTTAGGTAGAGGTAATACTTTGTTAATTAACAAACTATTTCGTAATAATGCATAATCTAAATTCTTGAGATTAAATAGCCCAAATATCCCTTAGATTAATATACGATTTTCATGAAGTTCCGAGGGAAATCATTAGAAAGTAATAATAAGAATAATCCTTGATTAAAAATGAGTAAAACCATATTTTTAAAAAGGAACATTAATTTAAAGCCAAAGTTTTGAACCTAAAACTTTTGGATTCACGAAATATATTCCAGACTTTTTTAATAATCGCAGCGCGCCGAAAATATGTGAAGCGAACTTTTCCTACAACTCTACTAACACTTTTAAAATTTTACTTGAAAGAAAAAAGATAAAAATGTTGAAATGCATTCTGAACTTTGCAAGGTTTGCAAGAGATATTTTTTATTGTTGACGTAGTAGATTAAAGTATTCAGATTTATAAAATATTTATATAAAATATAATATATACGTCAGATTCATATATTATACTGTGCCAGTAAGTAAGATTGTGTTTATATTGTGGATAAAATAATCTCTCTCATTCGAAGAGAGCTTGCGCCACTGAACTGAAAACCAAACGCTCCAATAATTTTCAATATTTATGTTGGAGGTTGGTGTACGTACAGGTTATACAATTTCTTGTATCATATAAAAATGACAATCCCAGACTGTTTTATGAGTGCGTGTGTAGTTATAACGATATATTACTTACATTCTAATACTTATACTCCATGGACTACATTTTATTATATTTTCTTAATAACTTTAGTACTTATTTAATTTAGTGTGCTTTTTGTCAGGAAAACAATCTTAGGTACAACTACAAATTCATTTTGCTATGGCGGGTAATGAGTGGAAAACTTTAAAAATGCAATATTCATAAAATTATACTAGGATATAAATAAATCTGTGGTATTCATTTTGATTATTTCCACAAATGCGTTTTCAGAGATATTTCAACCGCGTAAATAGGTAGTAGTTTCATCAACATAGTAGAAAATAATGTGGGAAACCTTAATGAAGCTTGTGTTTCATAATAACCAACTGTAATTACGCTAAATATAAATTAATTTGGTTTACCGGATGAAAATGTTGCAATTAAGTAGGTACATTAGATTGATGCATGTTTATTTTTAACGCACATAGAAATGATATTATTTTCTACATACGCTTTTCCAATTAAACCCTTATTACTTTTAAATTAACAGGACCGTATAGAGTTGAAACGGAATATACCTACTGGGCTATACGTATCCGTTGCAGTGGGCACTTGTAACAAGAAGCTTGAGTCTGTCTGCGGCTTTCATACTCCACTCATTCGCTTTGAGCACTTACATCGCTTTGCAGATAATCTTGCTTACATCCTTTCCGGAGTAGGCAGAGTGTCAACGTGGCATATCAATCAATTTTCGCCAAAATCCTGAGGGGTTCGTTCCAGATGGGATACCTACGAGTAGCGTATTGCTGTACTGACAGGTTATAAGTCTAACATATAAATTGCAATAGGTACATTAATTAAATGTATGTATTATGTATTAATTAATTTATTACGTAGTATGTATTAATTAAATGCAGTACCTGGATCTCATTTACCGAGACTGTGGTGGTCAGACGCCATCTTGTCAACCGACGCACACAAGGAGACCACGACTTAATTACCTAGACGTTGACGAAGGAGCTAGACTAGACTAGAGATACCAAACAGTAATCTGAATCGAAGTCATATAAGACTGTTCTGCCAATACGTTTGTATGTTTACTTATTTGACAATTATATCATTATTTTTCCTACTCGTAATGCTATTTTTATTACTAAGAACACATCATTCTTAAAACATTGTAAGGGGCATGGCTTTTAGGAAGCGGTGCGGCGCCGTTGCGTCGCCAATGTACCGATTTTGTATGTAATTTACGTCTGCGCAGCGCAGCTTGATTTGAAGTTTCTATACAAAAACGACGAACCTCTTCCTATTTGCCATGCCCCTAAAATACGAGTTCCACTTCACATTTTGAAAGATCAGTGTTTTTAAACCGCAGTCTCCAATTTTGCCGGCTGAGTGCTCGACTCAAAGAGCGCAAGTCAAGTATGTCTGCTGCGGACTCAAGTGGACATGCTTCTTGAGTCTGGATTCAGGGATGTCAGACTGCTTTTGGTCCTAAAGTTTAGGACACAAAATCGAAGATCGGAATATAGCTAGCAAATGTTAATAAAAAAAAAAAGTTGCAGCAATAATACTGGCTGATTTTTTCGAATTTGAAAAGAGAATCAATCTTTAAATTCAATCGAAGAACATAAGCTAGCTAGCAACCCAGTAACTTATGTCGCAAATAAAGAGTGGCTGTTGTCGCTGTTATTTTGCAGTGATTATCACAGAATATGCAGAAGGCGCTGGTGGCAAGCGCTCCCCGACTTCTTCTAATCTGTAGCGATTACCATTTTGAAAATGTTCAAATTAGTATTTTCTCTTATCTTATTTTCACCAGAAACTTAGGTACATCGCAGGGAATGTCTCACAAGGAAGCACACAGCTAGGCTCTAGGTAGGCAGTTTGTTCGTCGGGCTTTCGGGCTGTGTCATGCAAATTGCAGCGTTGTCGAGGCAGATTCATGCCAAGTGCCGCTCCACTCTTGCGCTTGCCAGAAACACTCGCAGCCAGCCATAATAGAGGTGAATCCATCCATAATAATACCTTACCTAGCAGTAGGTATTCCAAGTTTTAAGCTTCATCGCAGCATTTTTTCCGATGTACGGAATTCCTGTGGTTTATACAACGTGTAACAGAAAGGGTATAAGCACTCTGAAGGATGTGAATCTGCCCATGAAACTGAACAACTTTTCCCAAGGAACATAGATCGAATATTAAAAAAAAATTACCTCCCATACAAATTGCATCAGCTGATAGGACATTTAGTATAGAAAGGGAAGCCATATTTTTTAAATTTCGGCCTATTTTCCATGGAAAAAGTTGTTCAGTTTCACGGGCAGACTCACCCAGGGTGCATTTACCCTTTCTGTTACGCGTTATTATGATTTAAACACAATAAGCTCACGATCTATAATGTCCGATAATGACAGGAAGCCTCTGGTCGGATCACACAATGGCGTTAGGTGGTGGAATCTGTCAGCGTCAGCTAATTGGTGGTTTGGATGGAATTAGGCAGAGTAATTATCAGCACAGTCAGTCTATGCAGTGACAGATCATTTGCCTATATTACTGGCTAAACCTTATTATAATTAGTAAATTAATTAAATAAAGAGTCTGAAAAATCACAGATATAGTACGCTAGATGTTTTATTATACACAAATATCAAAAGTGTACTATAGGTACTATCAAAAGTATGTGTAATTGTGTGAATGTAAAATATACTATCTAATAAATCTTAAGAATTTCAGATTATTTATTTTCAAAGGATTCCTCTAGACTATCTTCCATCCTATTAGATATACATGAGCAGGTAAAGTGTACGTAAGTGCACCGAAGCAGTATCGCAGCGGCCCATTTATTCTGTAGGTAGAGTAGGGGTGAGGGATAACGTGGGCAAATAAGATTAACGTTAGATTGATGGTACATGCTTGCATTTAAGAAGGGTATTCTATCTAGTAATAATTTGACAACTGCCTCCGTGGTCTAGCGGTCTGAGCCATGGGCTCACGACCCGGAGGTCCCAGGTTCGATTCCCGGCGAGGGACAATGACTTTGTGTTGTTGTTTCTAGTTTGGTTAGGGCATTGCAGGCCGATCACCTGATTGTCCGAAAAGTAAGTTGATCCATGCTGTCGGATGGGCATGTAAATAGTCGGTCCTGCGCCTGATTTCTCTCTGGTCGTGTCAGTCAATCTGTCCCATCAGAATAAGAGATTGAAGGAATAGAGAGTGCACCTGTGTGTAGCGCGAACACTTGGGCACTAAAAACTAGTCCTGCGCAGTTGGCCTATCTCTGGGAGATTGGCCGCCATCACCGAAAATCGGTGGGAGGACTATTATTATTATTAATTTGACAATACTTCAATGGAATTTGACAATCGAGACTTACGTGTTTTGTTTTGCTGCAAACTTTGCTATTTTATTTCTTTGCTTCCGGGCAGAAGTTCAAATTTCAAGTCAGCAAATCTTATCTTTGTCACAGACATGCTGTTTCGAAGTTCGAATTTCTTTTAAATTATAAAGAGAAAGCAATTCATGGGCCGCAAAACACGTTGGTACCCATTGGCAAATAACAATTCACTGTACCATTAATGTCACTCTATGATTTTTATGTGATGACTCAACATATTAAAATGGAACCAGTCATCAATAATTTTCAATTTTTAATTTATTTTACATAACATATGTTACACACGTTAACCAGGTATGTTTTGTGAAAAACTGGTAACGAAATCCATTTAAATGAAATTGGATAACCAAATTACAATACGCGAAGCCACTGAAAACCCAATTTAAAAACGTATTTCCCTACGAACGTGGATCATGTTGTCAATTAATTTTTAAATCAAATTAACAAGTTGCCAGCTGTGGAAAATTTATTTTTCACGAGGGTTTAAAAGTTTTAAAAAGAATTGGAGATTTATTTTATAATTTTTAATTTAATATATATATATATATATATAACAAGTATAGGAATGACGGATACGAATAAACACACTGTAATGATGAATATTTAGGCCTATTTATAAGGCGATCTTAAAATTGAGAGGAATACTAAATACGGAGCTGACGGGCCGTTTTTTACTAAAATAACATTTTTGATACAGATTCAAAACTTACCCCCAATTTTGGGGAGGCCCATGTCCAGCAGTGGACTGTTGTGGCTGATGATGATGATGAACCATGGTAAAGTTTGTTGAGAAAAGCCTATTCAATTCTCAACCTTTGCGCTGTACCTACTACCTACTTACCTACGTGACCATTCACTTAGGCTCTAACTAAGGTTCGAGAATCAACTCGATTCCAATATTGTTTCATAATCTTATATTGTTACTGTAGGTATTGTACCAAATTGGTCTATTGATCCAAGTAACATAATTGAAGCATTATACCTGCTGTAGCTACTGTCTAATTCTGGATGGAAGCCATCAGCTGGATCTGCCTTGTTACGCAAATTGGATCAGTCGCATACAGCTCAAGCCCAAACCAGAAGCGCTCAGGGTAACATAAGCATAGTACATAGAGATTTAATCACTGCTTTAATATATCACTTTGCAACTAAGTAATTAGGTAAGATTGAAGTCTAGTTGCTATCAAAGCTCTGAAAAGGTAACCGTGTATATTATATTCTGTGACCGTGTATATTTTATGTCGATTTATGAGGCACGCAGCACACACAATAACACCCCATGAAATAGTAGATAAGAATACTAGATAGGTAAATAAATATGAGCAAAATATACTAGATATAATAGCTAAGTAAAAAATTGGAAAATTTTAAAGATCATAAAAGTGGAGATTTTCTCAATATTATAATATCGGAGAAAATTCTGAAGGTTCAAATTCAAAGACACAAAGCAGGCTAAACAGATGATAACATTAAGCCTTAAGCCGTCCTAATCGGATTGGCACTGAGACGATAATATGGCCTGAACTAATGGGGGAAAAGGGGATACGCTTCGCCACATTCAACGACTATATTATGCTCGTAACAAAGATATTTCAGTCTGCTGTATTTAATTTCGTGTAGATATAGATTCTACGAAATCATTACTTAGTAAGTACCAAAAGTAATAAGTTTCAATTCTAATATCAATCAATTCACACAAGAACGACCACAACTCTGAAGATAAAGTATCAGAATAAAAACAATTTAAGGATCAATTTTATAGCGGAAAGGAATTGGAAGAGAATTTGGATTCTTGCTCCGCTTTAAGTTAAAATAGAATATTTATTGTGATAAGTTTAAGACCGAGAAGAAGATGGCAACACAAGCTGGACGCCTTCAGCAAGGCATGGCCGCAAGAAGCACAATATAGGGAGTCGTGGAGGGAACGGAAGGAGGCCTTTGCCCAATAGTGGGACACATGACGGCTACTTGTCGTGTGGGTTTCTGACGTCCGATAAACCCTGGTGTCAGAGTAAGAGAGATAAGTAAAAGCATCTAGGAACTTTTTATTTACGCCACCGTTTCCAAAGTAATTTGCATATTGCTCTCCTGTTCCTCGAAGTCCGTGGGCGGATGGTAATCGCTCTGGCTTATTTTAAATTATTCAACAACAATCAACACCTTTTGTTTTAGTTTGTATCCTGTGGACTTTTTTAATTTATCTTTAGGTATATATTTTTTTATTTTTTTTTATAGCCTATAAATCGTCCCACTGCTGGGCAAAGGCCTCCCCTTTATCTCTCCAGGCGTCTCTGTTCACAGCTTCTGTCGGCCACTGTTCGCAATAATTATCCAGGTCGTCTCGCAACCTTCTTTGGGGTCTTCCCCGTCGTCGGAGACCATCTTCCGGGATCCACTCAGTGACAGTGACGATTTATAGGCTATAAAAAAAAAGATGTATTTTTGTAACTATCGAATATTTGACGGTCAGTTTTTTTATAAACTATCTAGCATACGGGCTGTCTGCTGTTTAGCTAGCCTCGTAACATTAACATAATAAATATGAAAACTCTAAATCCACCAGGCAAATGAAATATTTCCATACAAGTACCCACAGAAGAGTAAATGGAGCAAGTACCTATCAATGTACACACCAAGTAAAAAAATATATATATTTTGAGGCATAGCGAAAATTAAAACAGAAGTATGGCCGCTTCATTAGCTCCTAATTTAAAATTCTTTTTGATATTCTTGGTTCTTTTCTTTTGTGGAATTTTCAATGAATACCCTGAGTCTTTGGAAAGTTTTAAAGATTTTTCGGTGCTTTTGTAACAAAAATCAAGAAGTGAAAATAAGTATTTAATGAAGGGAACGAAAGAACGACGAGTTTTATTTTAAAGGTGGTTAACGAACGTAGGAGTTTGAGTTCGTATCAGAAATGTCATTTGTCCTTTCTCTGTTTTGTACTGAAATGACATTTCTGATACGAACTCGCTCTCGAGAGCTGAATATAAATACGAGCCGTACTCCTTATGACGGATGAATTTTACGTATCTTCGCATTTTCCATCTTCCTTTTATCACGTTTTTTTGGATATAAATAGATAAGGCAATACCGTTTCTACTAAAATAACCTTAGAATGCACTGACATGGTAGACGCTGGTAACAGGAACTTCAAGTTCTCATTATAAGTTGGACTAACATTCCCTGGGAACTGCACGTCTTTAAAGTTGTACAAACCACACGAGAACAGCAAGTTCAGGATGCGGCGAAGGACGGCCTTGTTATTTGTAAGTTATAGTGTGGCTAGCACGCAATGTGTTTAAAAGGTAATATACAGGGTGTAAAAAAAGTACTGCGTTCCTTTAAACCACATGTTCTACTAATGATACCAAACGTTCATTTTTAGGTCGAAAAAAAAATTTGGCTTTTCCATACAAAGATGCCCTTCACATCTGCAATTTTTGTATGGATAAGTTTAGTTTATCTTCAACTGAAAATAAACTAAACTTAAAAAAAAAAGAGTGCGGTGAACGGGTGTTTTAGGATCACCCATCAAACTAAAGAACATTTATAATGGTCACCAAGAGTAGTGGAGTGGAGACACGGGAACAGGAAGATGCGATCATTTCTAATTTTATTTCCTATAATCATAGAATTTTATTCGAAGGCTATAACAGTAAGCCGTAAATATTTAAGTGCGTCTCTATATCGACTGAAATAAAGATCATGTTTATGGTATTTTTAGCTATACCCATCAAATCAATAAATATGACATGAATTATTAAACACACTGAATGAAAATTATTGAAAACTTATTAAATTATTTCATAAAGTATTGAATATTAATAAAAATTGAGCAATCTGATTGGAATTTTTGATGCTCATCAATCATGGTTGAGTGGATGCCATCGCTCGCTGATTGGCAAGTTTTAATGAATGCGCCTCATGCTTACAGTGAGGAAAGAAGTTGAGGAGTGTGAAGGAACCACCTACTAATAAAACAAACACCGCTAATTAAAAAAAAACTAATTTGGGATTTCTACACCCTCGAGAAAAAGTGATAGGTACCCTTAATAAATAGAGGCCTCAAAAGGACTCAAGGGAGAACGACCAAGTAAAATTCGCTAATTATGGAGAAAATTGATCTGACAGAAACGAGAAATCATAAGCTTACGCAATATTTACGTCATATTAAGATATTTCAACTCCGAAACACAGAGATTTTCGTCCTAGTTTTAGCTAACACTCAACATAAATACTGCTAGCTCTTTTCCTATTTATGGATTTCTCTTGTGTAGTGTACAGGATTATTTTGTTGAAATATGGTTCTAAGGTTATACAAGTTTTCAGATCTAAAGTATGCAAAAAATGCTCTCGAGTTGAGCTGCTTATCCTGTGCGTATTCATCTCATTAATAGCTGAACCTTTTGAAAGAGTTTTCATGTCGGTTGAAAGAGGTTCAAAGCAGCCGCCTCGTATGTGATTCACCGCCATTATACTTATGAGGGGTAAAAAGAATCTTTACGAAAAATGTTTTGATCTTTTATTTGATTTTCATTAAATTTCGACCTTTGTTACTAAGGCTCGTATTTATAAAGCGATCTCAAGATTGATAGCAATATTGAGTGCGGATTTGACAGGTAATTTTTTACTGGAATGACATTTCTGATACGAACTCAAACTTGTTGTCACTCTTGAGAGCTGATTATAAATACGGACCTAAGTTTTGTTACTTTTTCAAATCGGAAACTAAATTACACTGTTCTGTCTATTCTATATAGAATGTTCAATCCAGCATGAGTACTCAAAGGGCAGTATCTAGTTTAAAATGCAAGACCAGAGTCTATTTCGCTGGCATAAAGGAAGTAAAGACTAGAAATTATTTTTACATCCACCGGAAGTCTGACATTACTCCAGTACAAAGGATTAACTACTATCCTTTGTGGGAAAAGAAGACTGATTTAGTTTTTTGCTGCAGAGGTAGTTTTGTTTTGCTGATCAGTTTCACGAAATGCGTATGGAAATTGAACTAACCTTGATTGTTTGTCGTGACAGCTTCTTATCTGAAAATTAAAAGAAAAACATTATTAATAATATTTTTATATTTCATCCTATGTTTCTTGGGTAAAGTTGTTCAGTTTCATAGATAGGATCGCACCATAAAGTTTGTCCTGCAATTTTTTTTTGTTCCCTGTATACCTATTTCAATCCATAAATGAATGATGAAGGTGTCCACGAAGCCTTGGAGCAGTTAATAGATTATTCAATCTGTGGAGACTGTCTGAGATGCGGTTATCGAGTTTCAGGTCGATACTGACCGAACCTCTCCTTTCCCAGATCTCTTCAAGAGATAAGATCGTCTTTGTGTTTAATATTAAGGCCCGTATTTATAATCAGCTCTGCAAGAGTGACAGCTAGTTTGAGTTTGAATAAGAAATGTCATTTCAGTACGAAACGGCCTGTCAAATCCACACTTAATATCGCTCTCAAACTTGAGATAGCCCTATAAATACGAGCCTAAGTTATCTAATTATTACTTTTGTACAGGACAATAGCTATCCGCTCGCAGTGTTACCCGTGATGAAATCGGTTTCCTGTAGGAATGAAGTAGGTACTTTCCTCCAGTGCCTATAATTTACCAAATTTCATTATGATTCATACAGTGGTTGAAATGTGATTAACAAACATCCAAACTTTTACAATTATAATATTAGTGAAATGGTTAGATTTGATTTCATATTTTATATCCAATGAGCTGCCTAAATTATTTTAAATACAAAATGTAAATCTCTCGTTTTTGTACCAATATACAACTCATATTTGACTTTTATTTAATGCGAGTATAACTATGTGACGGTAGCTAGTGCTGTATAAAGCACAGATTGGCCTGGAGGCCGATATCGCTCAATGCATGAATAATTTGGCAGTGAGAAGTGCCCATTAAGAGCCGGAGCACTTGCAGTAGGAACCGGATTATTTAATCTGTGGAAATGGCCGAGATGCGGTTATTGAGCTGCAGATCGATACTGAATAATCTGCTTCATAGTTAGCTGCTGTCGAGGTAAATCGAGGTGATAGATTTGTAGCGGGAGATGAAGTATATCAAATACATGACTCGTCAAATATCTGCAAGTCATAGATATAAAACAACACTAAATCCAAGAAAGACAACGTATTCACAATATTGTTATAATTGAATATTTTATTAGAATATAATATTTTGAAACGGTCATCTACAAGACCACACTTAATTATTTCTTTGATTATTAATTGTAGAGCTTCATTCATATTTTCTTCGTCAATGTTACACCGTTACTTACTTTTTAATTTCGGCTAATTTTCTTGCTTCTTTATATTCGCCCAATATTCTTCGAAGAAGGAAAAGTAGAAGAAAAATATTTACGGCTTTACAAAACAACTTGGAAATAAGAATTCATTTCCTTTTGCCGGAAAAATTGCTGTCACTGATACCGATAGAGAGGGGAATAAATGAATACGTAATTAAATAAATTAGAAATTAGAATTTATTTAGTTATGCATTTAACAAGGGCATAATATTTCAATATGTGCCTGAATGTATTGTCTTGCTAAACAATAATTATGTAGTCATTTCTATATATATCCTTAAAAAAATAAAATTGGCTAACGATTGAAACAGCTATAGCAAAGCAACATCTATAGACAGATATAGCAACATCTAGTTTTGGAAGCCAAGATCCACTTTATGTTCTCAACAGTCACGCAATATCTAAGGCTCGTATTTATAAAGCGATCTCAAGTTTGAGAGCCATATAAAGTGTGGATTTGACAGGCCGTTTTGTACTGAAGTTACATTTCTGATTTAAACTGAAACTCGTTGTCACTCTTGAGAGCTGATTATAAATACGGGCCTAAATCACGTAGATTAGAGCTAGTCTCTACTTTGTGAAATAATGTAAAAATGAATGTAATGTGAAAAGGGTAAGGGCTGAAAATCAGTGCAACCACTGTTGCCTAGAGTAACATAATAGCATACACCGAGTCCCTCACCTTTTATTCCCAAACTGTCAAAACGTTGTTGTAATATAATTTGTGTGTGTGAGTGATAAAAATATTTGAATTTGAATTTAGAAACAAAGGACAAAATAAATAACCTTCGTGCTCCAAACAATAATAATATAACTGCGTAAAGATCATCCCTAGGCGTCGCGGAGTGGGAAAAAAGTTGCATTATCCGAGTTTGATTTACTCGGTCGTCGGAGCCGCACTTAATAAGAGGGTTGGTGATGATGGCAACAATAAAACAAACACAGTACAACATTTAACTTATGCTACAAATAATTTATAGGAATAAGAAAAAGGCAAAACTAGACAATGAATTCTTCCATGCTGGACTGGGAGGGATAGAAAAACATGAGGTGCCAGCTGCATTTCTTCCCGGGAATGCTGTAAAAATCAGCTAAGGGATTTGAGGGTTTCAGTATTGTAATTTAGGCGATGGGCTGACAACCTGTCACTATAGCAATATACAGATCTATCTGGAATTACTTTCAAAACTTGTCAGACGTGGCGGAACAACTTTGTTTAGGTCGTTTACGCTCTGCCTACCTCATTAGGGATAAAGGCGTGATTATATGTATGTATGTATCTATGTATGTAGACAATGAAAAACTTGCTTCATACACCTACTTTCGGTAAAGAGGCTATCAAAATTACATTTGAAGCAATTTATTTTAGGTAGACTCCTAAAAATATGTAAGTAGAAAAAAATTGGTTAGGGTTGTAATATTACAATTTATCCTCATTTCCAATTTCTAAGAACCAATTATACTTAATTGACTTAAAAGCAGATATTTGGCGGCCGGATAATTATTCTACAGAAGGGCAATAAATGTTTGATGTTTATCTGAGATTCTTGTTGATTTATTGCTCAAAACCACGAGTATTTCAATTAAATTAGCATACATCAGATATTTCCTAATGGGATCCATTAACGTATCTATTTCAGACCCATACTGATACGCAATGATATTTGATTTGCGTTTGAAGTTTCAAATTGTGGTAATGAGCTAATTAATTCACGTCGAAACTGAGATTGACTCAAATAGGTAGCTAAATGTTAATTGAATTAAACGTAGTTATAGCTCGCATAAGTTATCATCATTGGGTTTTAGACCTTTTATTTCCTGAAATATCGAATTACTATAGAAATTTAATCTCAACAAAGTGAAATTTGATGATTTTCTTGGTTCTTCAGAATCAATAATATACAACGTGTAACAGAAAGGGTATGGTATATGCATCAAGAAAGGTATGAATCGACCCATGAAGCTGAACAACTTTCCCTAAGAAACATAAATCGAAAAACGAAAAACAAAATTTGACCTTCAATACAAAATGCATCAGCTGACTGCACATTTAGTATGGGAAGCCATTTTTTTTGTCGTATTTCGACCTATGTTCCTTAGGGAAAGTTATTCAGTTTCATGGGTAGATTCACACATTTCACGATGCATATACCCTTTCTGTTACATGTTGTATATATTTTTTTTTGTACTACTTATTAACTACAGTTTTGGATTGGTATTCAACCAGCTATTGTAAAACAGAGGAGTACAGGCGTGATTTTTTGGGCGTGATTGAAATAATTGTCATAGAGCCGCCGCTACGATGTGCTACGGAGCTACGTCGTAGGAAACAGCTACGTATCGTAAGCATACAATATAGACGCCCGGCTCTATATAGAGGGCTTATATCTCGTGAAGGTACCCAGCAGGACACAAGGTATCCCCCATATCTTAGGCTCGTATTTATAAAGCGATCTCAAGATTGAGAGCAATATTAAGTATGGATTTGACAGATCGTTTTGTACTGAAATGACATTTCTGACACGGACTCAAACTCGCTGTCACTCTTGAGAGCTGATTATAAATACGGGCCTTATCTGACGCGTTTGAGCAAATCCCGAAATCCCCTCTTCGCCTCCCGTATTACTGACAACAGCGGTATTGCAGTTTAAAATAACATGATTCATTATCATGAAAAAAAGTTTAACACAAGAACGATATTATTTAATTGTCCCTGTTCAGAGAGGCATTAAAACCTTTTCCTTAAGCCTGATCCAATAAAGGTTAATTGCCGCATTCAAAAAGGGTTGCAATAGTCGTTAGCTTAGCGCCGGTGAATTAGTTTGACCCACTCGTTCTTGTAGGTAATTACGTAAGGAAGGGCAGTGAACTCTTTCGTCCTTCCTTACTTATAGTGATTACGTTAAACCTGCGAGATGTTTCGTTTTTAAGGTTCGATAACACCTGGAAGCAACGCGACGCGACGGGGCGTGAAGCTGCTTGAAGATGCATCTTGTTGTACCCACGAAGTGACAGTTTTTTTTTATTTTTACCCTAGACTTCCTTCCTAAGTTGCATTTCCACACGCTATGCGCGATTACCCGTGGATTCCCCTCGGTCGCAGATAACTTGTAGACTATACTACTGTACCATATCCTGTTATAGCCTCCTCTACATCGTGTAACAAAAAGGGTATACGCTCCCTGAAGCATGGGAATTTTCCCATGAAACTGAAAATATTTAACCAAGAAATGGAAGAAATTTCGGAATACGAAAAAGATTATTACCTCCCATAATTACAAAATGCATTAGGTGATAACGCAATTGGGGATTATTTTTTTTTCGTATTTCGACTAAGTTCCTTAGGCCCGTATTTATAATCAGCTCTCAAGAGTGACAGCGAGTTTGAGTTCGTATCTGAAATGTCATTTCAGTACAAAACGGTCTGTCAAATCCATACTTAATATTGCTCTCAATCTTGAGATCGCTTTATAAATACGAGCCTTAGAAAAAGTTGTTCAGAGTCATAGCAAGTCATAGGAAGATTCGAATCCCTCAGGGTGATTATACCCTTTTTGTACCATCTTGTAGACAGCGCCTACTCTGCTCACTCATGCAGGTATGCGGAGCGGAATTTTTCCATTAACCCGCGAGCTCGATGGGTATGACTAGACGACTGGACGATCGGTTAGATTTTATTTATATACCAAACGAAGTCCACATAAAATATTCCTAAATGTTTAATACCTATGGAATAAATTGAAAGTAATGGTATCCGTAGCCCAAAGTCTATTTAAACGATGGAAGACTGAAACATGGACTACAAAAAACCAAATACTTTGTTAAAATGATGTATACCTTTATAATAGACTAGTTATAATAGATAATGCGGAAACAGCGCAGATATTGCCAAGTCACAATAACTACCGTCTGCCCGGGACAGCTCTTACAAAATAATGACCTTCATAGATAAACAAAACAATACCTACCTAGAGTACCTAGATACTGTTTTTGAAAAATAAAAGTTAATCAGCGTAAAGTATTCACGATAAGATCTCTGAAGGGCGAGTCGTATTTAATTAGTCCTTTTGTATTAGTTTCTTGTAAAAAGTTTCTTTTCTTTTTGTACAACAAACGAAACAACAGCGTGTCTGATTGAAATCAGTCACCATAGCCTACAGACAACTGAATTCTGTACCTGCTGAAAGTATTGCAAACCTTAGTTTATTTCTGACTCCTATCCGGTAGCAGATGTGTCCACATTTTCCATGTTCATTTTGCCTTAGGAATGTTCTTCGCACTTCAACCTCTATAAAACATCGTCACGTCCCATGACGTGGCCAAGAAATATAATATTTTGTTCCCTCTGTCCACACGACCGGAACAGCGCGGTGAAACAGGCTCGCATCATTATTTACTGGCCGGGGAGTAGCCATCGCCGAGACAAACTACCTTCTACAACAATGAGTAATATTTCAACACTAAGAAGTCTACAAAAAGTACACTTCTTGTACGTATTTGCCGGGATGTGGAGTCTAGTCCGTCGGGATGTTTGCAGTGGTGCAATAAAACCTGCTTTCTAGACTTTGTTCCTCGCAAAGGAAGATAAAATGCTCATAAGAATATGACTATCCTTTAAGACTGGAAACATATTGTTTAAGTTGAAACTAAATGTAGATTTATGCTCTGGCGTAGCAAGCATTGCATCTGCTGCGAACTAAGTTTTTCAGATTTATATCGAATTTTACGTTTCAATAAAACTGCTAAGAAACCTAAAACAAACAATTTGTCTTCTGATACTTCGATATCAGAATCGTAATGATATACCAAACTAAATATTCTACAGCCAAAAATGTGTAAACTGGCATCCTTCCTACGAACTCTGATGAGGACAGTTAGCTTTGTGACATGTCGTCTGCGTGTGAATCAAATGCGGTCGATCGGGGACTGACATTAGGGATCCAACATCAGGACGAATTAAAGTGTTCGATTTATCGGCGCCAGGCAAAGGATCCGGGTGCGCTCAGCCGGGTGAATTATTGCCTGGACAGAGGTGGCACATGTGTATTCATTAGTTGACTCGGTGGTGTGTCTCTTGTGAAGGGACATTTAGACAATACACCGTGTTTGTGGCAAAGGGTTTTTTTAGTTCAGAAAACTAGGCATAGTCGGAGAAAAACCGTGAGGACTGTGATCCAGTTCAATTCTGTAAAATATTTAAACTAGCCATTTTTTAAATACCCAGCAGACACACTGTTAAAAATAAAAAATATTTGTAAATTGTTCTTTACTTCATATTTTTAAAAGGATTTCTGTGTAATCCAAAGTAATTAATCTTGTCACCCCTTGTTTGAGAAAATTCTAATTAATCATTCCTTCAACTTCGAAACCCCTTCTAACAAGAAAATCCTGTTCAATGTTGAGTACAGACATTAAACCATAAAAAGGTGATTTTCTACAAGACAAAGCAGGAAATAAGTGAGAATGCATTATTTTATGCACGTTCATAAAGTGTTGTTGTAGCACTATACTCGCATTATTAGGTGTTTGTATTGTATTGGGGAGTCGCCTCGAGCGCTGTTATATCGTTACATTACACAGATAAGTGGATAGGAAAGGAAAATGGACACCATTTGTGAGGATAACTTTCTTTAGGTGAAATAATGATGAAATGTTTTCCTTGTGACCAGCTTGTGACGACATATTTAGAGGAAATAGGTGTGACAAGCATACATTTTTTTACACGCAACGTGTAACAAAAAGGGAATACTTAGGCTCGTATTTATAAAGCGCTCTCAAGATTGAGAGCAATATTAAGTATGGGTTTGACAGGTCGTTTTGTACTGAAATGACATTTCTGATACGAACTCAAACTCGCTGTCACTCTTGAGAGCTAAATATTATGCAGGCCTTATACACCCTGAAGTATGGGAATGTGCCCATGAAAATGAACAACTTTTTACTAAGAAACATTGGTCGAAAAACTAAAAAAATTACCTCCCAGAGAATGGAAAATCAAATAATTTTTTTCGTACTTCGATCTATGTTTCTTGGGAAGTTGTTCAGTTTCATGGGCAGATTAAAATCCTTTCAGGTGCATATTATCCTTTCTGTTACGTCCTGTCTCTAGCTCCGTTCTATGTTCAGTCTCAAATTCAATTTCTATCTATGCTTGCGTTGAACAAGACTAAATAATTGGATATACCAGTCAAAGCCATGCTTCAAGCCGCCTGCAATCTGCTTCCCGCCCGGATATTAGAAAATAGATTTCCGTGGCCCGGCTTTGCTTGCTTCAATGATAATAATTATAATGATTTTCCATTTGAAATATTACACCAAAAAAATAAAGGTACTTATAAAAATTACAGTAACATTTTGTAGCAGCATAATTCTAAACTAAACTCTCAAAAGGAAACCCCGGTCTCTGGTCACCCGGTTACAGATTGTTATCACGGGTGCACCCGGGCCCGGTTCTAGTGGGATTAGCCGACTGAGGAAGGTTTCACAGGTAGATTGCTATCATCTGACGGGTGAATGACACGGGAATACAGATAAGAATCATACATACATACATAAATCACGCCTTTATCCCTAATAGGGTAGGCAGAGCGTCAACGACCTAAACAAAGGTTACGCTTCGTCTGACAAGTTTTGAGGGGTTAAGATAGATTTGTAGTATATTGCTGTAGTGACAGTGACAGCCCATCGCCTAAATTACAATACACTGAAACCCTCAAATCCCTTACCTGGTTTTTACAGCATGCCCGGGAGGAGATGCAGCTGGCACATTCTATGTTGTATAAGAATCATAGCGGGAAGATAGTACTAGCAAGTAAAACATATACCCACCCGTCCCAAATTCAGGTGATATTAAAATGACCTCTCAATAAAAGGTCAGACTGTCATGACCTTAACGAAACACTTAAGAAAGTCATTGTTTAGCAAGTACCTAGTGCGGGACGGGTGAATAGGTTATAAATTGTTTGGTATGATTCTATTACAAGTAAATTAATTTTATACATCATTTAATTTTATAGTTGTTGTTAGTTCAAAGCCTTTATAAAACAAGAAAACAAGAGAATAAAAGCAGTGCGTTGTTACAGCCTTTATAAAACAAGAAAACAAGAAAATAAAAGCAGTGCGTTGTTACAGACTTTATAAAACAAGAAAATAAAAGCAGTGCGTTATTACAGCCTTTATAAAACAAGAAAACAAGAAAATAAAAGCAGTGCGTTGTAACAGCCTTTATAAAACAAGAAAACAAGAAAATAAAAGCAGTGAGTTGTTACAATACAGCGAAAGAACAATAAAAACACAATTTGTCAGCTCGCGGTCGCGTTGGTGTAGTAAAAGCAGTTTTTTTTTGGGATTAAACTCGTACTTAAGCAGGGCTTAAATGCAAATACAATTTCTTTTCCTTTTTCCTATTGTAGTGTAGATTCAGTTTTGCATAGAGATAAGCCTGTGCTATTTGAGCAGTTTTTTTTTACCGTTCTTTTAAAGGTTTTTCAAGTCATTTTCCGTATCTTGCCCTTTTGACCGACGCACAGAAATTCGAACAATTCTTTAGGTGGCCGATGGGACTTCTAAACCCAAGCAACCCAAGTATATGTAGTGAAATTTAGGGCAGTGCGTAGATACTATACCGGGTGTAAGGGACAGCGTCCCGCAAACTGATAGGGGTTGCTCAGTCAACGATACTGAACACATATCACCAGATTTTTTTTTCAGGAAATGAAAAAAAAAAATTTGCTTTTCCATACAAATTGTCTGATCGATGTGGTCATTTTGTATGAAAAAGCAATTATTTTTTTTCATTTCCTGAAAAAAAATTCTGGTGGTAGTTGTTCAGTTTCGTTGACTGAGCAACCCCTATCAGTTTGCGGGACGCTGTTCCTTACACCCCGTGTAGATACACAAATAAAATGTATGTGGAAAAAAGCTTGGTATTAGGTATTAGGTAATAGATACGTATACATTTCACCTCACGTTGTTACTTTTACTTCTACGTACAGTTAAGCTTTCTATTTTACCTAGCTAGGTTTAAAGGTTTACCACCAAAAATCCGAACCTGTATAGTCCGAAAATAAGCCGGGCGGAACAATGTTTTCGCACAGCAGTTTTTGAGCCTCCATTTTGCCGAGTGAAATAATAGTTGAGAGCAGTTTTCTATGTTTGCACACATAACAATGGGGGAGGAGGAAAACCGAAAAAAATCACGTCGCGACTTCGCGCCGCCAAAAAATGTATTGAGAAATGTTTGCTTTCTTTCCGCAAACAATATTATGATAACAAAGCGTAGGAAATAATAGGACACGTCCTGCGTCTGAAAACTGTTAAAATTTATTTGAATCAAATGTCAAAGACATTAGAATATGAATAGGCGACATAAAAAAAGAGCGTGTGTGCCGAGCACCCGTGTCAGAAGTGAAACTTCTACTAAACTACTCTCAACGCGCTTGAAGAAGTTTCACTTCAAAATATGTGCGTCATACATAGCTTTCTACAATTTTGTATCAAAACCTAGTCGAGGAGCTTGAAAGTCAAGTTTTTTTTTGTATACGTTGAAGAGAAGGAAGCGCAATTATAAGAACTGGATAATTTCACAGTCAATTTACGCTTTTCAAGAGATCTAGTCATTAAACTGAACAAGTTTAATATTCTTTCTTCATCGTTAAATGTTTCAATTGTCGTTGAGACTGAGAAGTAGTCATTATTATAAAATAGGTAAAATGAGTCTCTTCAATGTTCTTTATTAATTGGAATGAAAGTATTTTATGCTTAATTAGAAAATATGACAAAACTTGAAGGCAAATTAATGGGTATTTTATTAAATTCATTTAACGTCATTATAAAATGAGTTTTATACAATGGGGTCAATTCTAGGTGCCATCACTAAAACTTAAATTTAAATCTATAGACATGTCTAGACCAGCCATGCCCTGTAGCATGCAGCCGCGAAGTGGCACGATCGCCATTTTTTATAACATCTAAGTATATCAAATTGTAGGGATGGAAATTTTACAGATAGATGCGATATCGCGCAGCGGCCTGCTATGGGGAATGGGGAATATTGTATAATTAATTCAGGTTGAATGAGCGCAGAACTACGCCCGCAACTTACAAACAATGAGGGCTAATAGAAGTTTGCCCAAACACTTATAACTTTGTTGATCTTGATAGATTTGGAAGATTTATGATCACAAACTTCAACAGCTGTACCTATTATCAAAGATTTTCATTTATTATTTATCTTATCCTGATTTACTATGAAATATTTTTTATAGAAAAACACAAACAGAATATTTTATAGCCAACACAAATATAACAAAACAACGGGAACAAACAATCTAAATTACTTCTGACTTTAGTTTTAAAAGAAAAACGTTTTCTTAAAATTTCAACTTGCCGATAAACGAAATGCAAATTCCGGGACTGAAACTCAAAGACAACGGCGAAGCGACTTAACAAGGACTTGATAGAATTCAAGTTGTCGAACTACAAGCAAATGTTATTATAGTCGTCCAAGTAGCCAGTGCTGTGGACCATCGCAGTTTTTTATCTTATTTTTTTTTTAATTTATGTCGTAAATTTCCGGTGAATAGTGAATTTGGAACAACCATGAGTATTGAACAAGTTTTGGAAAACGTTTTGTATTTGTTTTCAAAATTTACAGCGTTGTCAATTTTTTCAAGAATTTAAATAAATCAAGTTAAACAGACATTCTAGTTTCTAGATAAAGAAAATTCTCTTTTAGAATGCATTTTAATTGCACTAGGTGTGTGAATAAATAAATAGTCCTTCTAACTGTACATCGAAAAAAAAACAAGTTTTGGAAAAATCTGCTTCATAGTAAACACGTTCAATAACACTAGCTTTACTCCATCAGTTCTCAGAACCAGGTCACTAGCGGAGCAAGCACGACGCGGTGAGTACCGATTGCTCTCTGTCAAACGCGCCATTATACTCAAAAGGCATCACACTTTGTTTTCAGAGCGGCGTCGCGATCGCGAAACAGTACTCAGATAAAGCATTAACGAGTGACACTTTGACAACACATTATAGGTTCGCGCAAATAACATGGGAAATATGAAAAGGGCCGTTCTATTTTTTAACTCAAGCACATAACTTCAAAAGATTTTAGAAACATGGGTAATGTTTTGAACCTTATCCCACCTCTGATGAATAATACAACTTGGTTGGGTACTGCCTTCAGCTGAATAGCTAAAGATGCACGTCATATTTCATTTAGAGATCACTCGGTAATTTTACTTTCTTCCGTTTATATTTAGCAACTTAATTCAGTGTCAAAGGTTTCGTGTGCAACGTTCAACTTGAATTATGCTCTCAATGATTTATACGTTACTTACGATTACGACACATTGGGCGCTTTTCCACTAGACGGCACGTCAACGGCAACGGCGACGGCACGGCGACGATCACGTGACAATATCTATGGGAATCGATGACATGCCGTGACGGTGCCGTGCCGGCAAGTGGAAAAGCGTGTCATATAATTTCATTGATTTTCATACATTATCTCACCTACGATATCGTCGACGGTACCGTGCCGTCGCCGTTGCCGTTGACGTGCCGTCTAGTGGAAAAGCGCCCATTAGCGGAAAGCGGTTGGCGTGACAGTTGCCGAACGTTCTGTATTCTTTGCAGAACCTTCTTCCATTCTTCTTCTTCTTAGCGAGTGGATTTTCGAGTCGAACAACGACCCGACAAACCCTGGTGTCAGAGTTTTAAAACCGCCTAGTAGCACAGCTATAGGCCTCTGACATGGTTTCAGTAACGACCACTATCAAAGACAGCGACCGGGACCGACGGCTTAACGTGCCCTCCGAAGCACGGAATCCTTTTTCTTTTTCAGACAATCAGGTGATTCAGCCTGCAATGTCCTAACCAAACTGGGGAAAACCTCACAAAGTGATAAATTGACAAATATCAACTTTGTGTTCCCCCCCTGGGAATCGAACCCAGGACCTCCGGATCGTAAGCCCACGGCTTAGACCACTAGACCACAGAGGCAGTCTTAGAGCTTCTTCCATTGATGTGTAGGCTTATTATTTAATCTTGAGTGTCGTAAAAACCCTCGGCTTAAAAGGGCAACGTCATTGCTGCCGATTCGGTTGCACACACGCCTTAACTTATTTAAGTTTGGTTCTGTCACTTTCTAAAATTTGAATAAAACAGAGACAGCAATACAATATCTGATTATAAACCTGTCAAACTGACGTTACTCACCTTAATTAAGATGGCATGTTGGATGGTGTCGCTTATTTTAGGCGTTATACGTTAATTTGACAGGTTTATAATCAGATGTTGTGTTGCTGTCTCTATTTTAATCAAATTTTAGAAAGTGACAGAGCCAAATTTAAATAAGTTAAGGCGTGTGTGCAACCGAATCGGCAGCAAAGGCCCGTATTTATAATCAGCTCTCAAGAGTGACAGCGAGTTTGAGTTCGTATCAGAAATGTCATTCCAGTACAAAATTACCTGTCAAATCCATACTTAATATTGTTCTCAATCTTGAGATTGCTTTATAAATACGAGCTCAAGTGACGCCGGGTGATTTTGGGTGACGACGTTGACAAATCACCTCAAGTGAGTTTACACTATACACATCGCTGCGACAATATTGAATGTTGTAGCTCATCGATTCACTTTATTATGTCGCGCGTGAGTAATGAAGATTTATGTGTTTCTTAGGCCCGTATTTATAATCAGCTCTCAAGAGTGACAGCGAGTTTGAGTTCGTATCAGAAATGTCATGTCAGTACAAACCAACCTGTCAAATCCATACTTAATATTGCTCTCAATCTTGAGATCGCTTTATAAATACGAGCCTTATAAGGTTTCAGAGTCGGCACGCAAAGAAGATGAACGAATGTAAGAGACCGGATACATTTAGAACGAATGGATTCTACCTTTATAAATATGAAACCGGTTTCTAAAAGGACTCTACTTTTTATTTGGTTTTCATAAAAAAATACACTGGTTTTAAGAATAGATTAATTCTATTAAAATCTCAAACAAAAATTATTTTGTTCCTAGAATAAATTCATTTACCTCTTTGAAATATTCAATGAAAGAGAAATAAAGGAATAAAAGTTGGTTCTTTCAGTGTTTTACAAAATGAATAAAACGAACCAACTGCTCTCCAGATCCGCGAGAAGATAAATAAATCCTGTACATCTTTCAGCCGTCGCAAGTTTAAAGGCTATTTTTGTTTTACCACTTTTTCATAAAGCGGTGTTTTACAAAGCAAACGAGATATTTCAAGGATGGTAAGATTGAAATGAACTTATTATTTTATGTCGTTGTGTTGTTTTTGTAGTTGCCTGTTTGACTATAGAGTCAAACATGGACTTGACGATATGGAACGATTTGCATCGAAATCTTGGACGCTCGAAAGGGATTAATCGAGCATCTTGGGACAGACACATCTGGAGAGACATTCACAAATATATCTACACCGATAAGAGTTATTTTTCTTAATTATCATGATGATGAGTGGTTTGGTAGTGGTGTGATGTCATGCCGTGATATCTCAAAGTTACTTTGTCGTATCGCCCTTCTTTACTAACAATGAAGTCATTAAAATAGATACGATCACATCACGCGTAGAAGCACAAATCACAACTAATCTGAACCCATAGAGTGTAGTTGATGTTGATAAACGAGCTTAATCGCTTGGAACCACAATAAATCGTTTCAATTCATAACAATTTCGGTCCCGGTCGCTGTCTTTGATAGTGGTCGATACTGAAACCATGTCAGAGGCCTATAGCTGTGCTACTAGGCGGTTTGAAAACTCTGACACCAGGGTTTATCGGGTCGTTGTTCGACTCGAAAATCCACTCGCTAAGAAGAAGAATTCATAACATGCGTAAATAAACGCTAGAACTGTTATTTACAGCCTATAATTTACAATTTATGCATAAAATAATGCGTATATCCCGTAATAGGTATGTCGTATGCAGTTTAGGCACTACATCATTTAAAAATCAGTTTTGATCGCTTTTAATTTCTGTAATCCTTTGCTAAACTGCAAAATGTTCTTTCTGTAATTCAGTTAGCCCTTTGACTCCATCTACTGAACTTTACAGTATGGCAAGAAAACAGTTCCATTCCATTATTAGATTTATCTGCCTCCATTCTACCTGAACCTCTCTATTAGCCTATATTAATCAGCAGTCTTTCTCTACGAGAACCCTTATTCTTTGCCGCATGTAACACATGTAGGCATTCATTAGTGGGTCGAGATGTTACAGGTTGCTGTAACGGCTTCCCTAATGGAGTCACTCAGGAACCTTGCGTGTTTCGCGAGGGGTTAACGTGCCTTCCGAAGTAATGACAGTCATTTGTCGGGGCAAGTGAGGAGAGGAATTCCAGAATTCCAGATATGGAAGAACGTATTCACAGGCATATTTTGATGAGATTGAGGAAATGCGTGTAAAATATAAATATCAACATTCTTCATGAAAATTAGAAATTAAATATTCAATACGCCTCCGTACACATTTTTTTTTTGCTAGGCGATTCAATGAATCATACACAATCTATAAGACAGTAAAGCGTTCTACAAATATGACCCAAATTGTCTGGATAAGGAGAAGACTCGAACATCGTGTTGTTTGTGAAGCTATCAAAACAACTCCAACAATGATATCGTTCCATTACTCGGGCAGAAAAATAAATCCTTATAATGTTTTATTGGCGTAGAATGGTACGTCTTATCAGAGAAGTTTTTTATGTTGACAAATATTCGGTTGGTTGGGTTGGGTATAAATTACACTAAGATGATATCCATGTCCATAGTTCCGTCTTTTTCTGTTATTTCATGGGATAAAATGACATATATGGTCTTATCTTAGTTAATTAAATCGTGTTTCCGTCGAATCGTGCCCAATAACGTAACTAAATATTGTTGCTCAGCATTATTATCGTATATCTTTGTTTCCACCCTTTTAAATGATTTCGTAAGTTAAAAAGCAAATAAAGTTGGTAAGAATTTCAATAATAGTCTGAAAACAGGTTTCAATAAATGCCAGTCGACTGGATAACAGCGATAGCAACTTAGAATTTAAATTCTTCAACTTCCAAAAGTTTTGATAGGGAAGAAATTCGTTTCTTTTTTGAAATGTCGACAAAAAATATTTACTTAACTTTCAAGACAAGAATGGTTATATGGGGGCGTTCAACTCTGATAAGCTGTTGCTGAGAAGTATTGGCAGAAATGTTTTGTATTTTAGTAGGATTCTCAAAATATTACAAAAATATTTTTACTTCTTCAAAATTATAATGGGTAAAAGAGACAAAAAATAACTTTTCATACGAAATATTCTGTAAATTATGTTGGGGTGAATTCTACGTACTCTATTGAACATAGGATTTCAGTACATACAATGTGTAACAGAAAGGGTATATGCATCGAGAAATGTGTGAATCTACCCATGAAACTGAACAACTTTCCCTAAGGAACATAGGTCGAAATACGAAAAAAAAAATTTAACTGCCCATACTAAATACGCTATCAGCTGATGCATTTTGTATGAAAGGTCACAATTTTTTTTTCGTTTTTCGACCTATGTTCCTTAGGGAAAGTTGTTCAGTTTCATGGGTAGATTCACACATTTCTCGATGCATATACCCTTTCTGTTACACGTTGTATATTCCTGTCGCAATTTGTCCCTTCTATCGAGCGTACCACGCCGTAGCCTGTAGCAAAGAATAAAGGGTTTGTGCACTCGTAGGTATATCCAAGGAAATATTGGTGTCCATAATCTGGTATAATGTTCAGTTCAGTGCTTTGTGATGTAAATAGGCCAGCTCTCACCCGAGCTCAGCAAGGCGCAATAATGATTAATTTTCCAGCTCCATTCTCCCTGAAGGCTTTAAATAATAACAAGTTAAGCCCAGATTTGTATTGAATGAGGTAACTGTATATTTTGTATTGAGATTATGTCTGTTTATAAATGACGTCATTAATTTGTCATAAAAATTGAAGGTATATTATAATGTGATGAGAGGCTCTCTCCAATTTCCTTAATTGTTTTCGTAAGTATCTTTTAAAGTATCTAGAGATTTCACGTCCCATTAAATTGATATTTTTAATGTCTTCTGGTTTTGGTTTTGAATGAATAGAAAATAATCACCAAATGGCACCAAACTTTTATAGCAAAGTCATAAGAAAAGTAAAAAAGTGCGCAAAGTCCAGTTTTCTGCTTTCATTTCGGGGCACGTATATTTGAAGCTCTCTTGAAATTTGTCTAAAATAAACAAAGATGTATCGTATTGGGAATAGGGCATAAATTACCCATGAAACTGAAAAAGTAAAAAAAAAAAATTCGCTACAAGAAAATTATCTGTGTTTTCGCTGTAAACAAAAAAATAGAATATACCAAAGTAATCTCATATTTAGGCCCGTATTTATAATCAGCTCTCAAGAGTGACTGCGAGTTTGAGTTCGTATCAGAAATGTCATCCCAGTACAAAATTACCTGTCAAATTCGCACTCAATATTGCTCTCAATCTTGAGATCGCTTTATAAATACGAGCCTTAGAAGCCTCTTGAAAATATAATGTCTGTAAATGTATACTTAATCAGTTCTTCTTTTGATGGGTTGAGACCGCAATGTTTTGCCCATTACGGTATAAATACCTTTATAATATAAGGTTAGGTTATGTTGCGGTTCGGGGCTATCCCTTGGTAATTTAATTCGTTTTTTTTTTCAGTAAATAGCCGTTGGTTGTCTGAAAAAAAAAACATGCTTTGGTTGCTTTTCTTTTCATATTGTAACAGTTACAGATTTAGAGAGATAGGGATTAGAGAGGGTAAAATAAGTTTGAAAATTTTCAGCGTGTATAATTAAAAAAAGGATTGTTCTACTTAAACAAAAAAAAAACTTTAGCAACCTTACTAAGGCCCGTATTTATAATCAGCTCTCAAGAGTGACAGCTAGTTTGAGTTCGTATCAGAAATGTCATTCCAGTACAAAATTACCTGTCAAATCCGCACTCAATATTGCTCTCAATCTTGAGATCGCTTTATAAATACGAGCCTAAATCTATTTAAAAAAATGCTGAATGAAAATATTGTCATAATTTTTTATTTTATCCCGTGGATTTCTATGAAAAAACGCTGGATTCAGAGATTTCACTGTACAATTAATTACATACATTAGCGCAGTAGTAGCCCTGCTCGTTACCTCTCGCACTGCGGTCGCCCGCGCGTGTACCTGCGATCAATTAACATAATGAGGACCTTTTTCAGCGACCCTTTACGCAATAAGGGTCATTGTTTTCAGGTCCTCAACACGGGATGCTGGATATTTGGGCCGACTTTTAAAATTGGAAGCCTATATCGTCTCCTTATCTATGTAAAATATAGAGTTATTTCCTGGTTAATTCAGAGACTGTGCTAAACTGAAAGGGGTTGTTCAGAAATAGAACTGAACAACTCACACAGAGTAATTCGTTTGAGGCTTGATTTTTTTTTTTGCATTAACATAATCATATTTTTAAAACAGTTTGCATGGAGAAGAACAAAATAAATATATATCCAGTTTTTTTTTTGTGTGTGGGCTTAGATGTGGGTAATTTGTACAGTTCCGTTGTCAAACTCACACGTTTCAGTTCGTGTAAATAACCCTGTTTTGTACGTATGTTTAAAAAATCGCTTGGGAATATTCATACGAGTATCTCCAAAGCTCCTGAAACTCCATACAACAGACAGCTCTGAGTCGAGTCATGAATTATTGCAATAAATTCGCTTCGACGCGAGGCATATGTCAAGTGCAGTCGCAGCTTACCCCCATCACGTCATACCAACATGGCAACATGCAGACAGTATGCAGTGCAGCGTCTGGAGAATGCTGGAATTATTCTAAAAAGATGACAGCTAAGCAATGCAAATGTGTCTGCCTTCGCTGAGTCTGACGTAAGATACCTATTAAATGTGTTGCTTCTTAAAAAAAACTATAATATTAAATTGAAGCTTGCTCATAATACAAGGACGCAAACTGATAGGGATTGCTCAGTCAACGAAACTGAACAACTTTCATCTGAAAACTGTTTCAGGCAATGAAAATAATTTTTGATTTTTCCACATAAAATGATCACTTCGATAAGACAATTTGTATGGGAAAGTTAATCTTTTGCTGAAAGTTGTTCAGTTTCGTTGACTGAGCAAACCCTATCATTAAGCTATCCCTTACATCCAGTATAATTTGATACTAGCCAATCTAGCGATGATTGGTTTGTCATGATTGGTTTCCCCATCAAAGAGAAACCAACACAAACCAATATGCTTCATTGATCAGAATTCCGTACTATCTCGATCAAAGTGTAATCCCGGCACAGGTTTACCCAATGGGCGCTTTTCCACTAGACGGCACGTCAACCGGCAACGGCGACGGCACGGTACCGTCGACGATATCGTAGGTGAGATAATGTATGAAAATCAATGAAATTATATGACACGCTTTTCACTTGCCGGCACGGCACCGTCACGGCATGTCATCGATTCCCATAGATATTGTCACGTGATCGTCGCCGTGCCGTCGCCGTTGCCGTTGACGTGACGTCTAGTGGAAAAGCGCCCAAATATAACTACGTGTGTATTTGCTGTTCAAGCAGCCAGATGTAACACTGCGAAATAACTGGATTCTTGTCCGACATGTTGGTTAAAAGCTATAATGAAAAGCGCAGGAAGTAAGTAAAGTTTGAGAAAAGATAGATAGATTAACTCTTTATTGCGCATAAACATTTTAGGGGCATGGCATTTAGAAAGCGGTGCGGCGCCGTTGCGTCGCCGGTGCGTCGCCGATGCTCCGATTTTGTATGTAATTTACGTCTGCGCAGCGCAGCTTGATTTGAAGTTTCTCTACAAAAACGACGCACCGGCGCCGCACCTCTTCCTATTTGCCATGCCCCTTAGAGTACAAGCATAAAAGTACATGTGCGCAAAGGCGGTCTTATCGCTTAAAGCGATCTCTTCCAGACCAACCCTGCATGCCAGAAAGAAAGTTATACAATGAAAGTAGCTGCGGCAACAACAGTCAAAATAAAAACTAAACACTTAAAAAACCTAAATAAGACTTAAAATCTACATAGTACATCTATTACATATAATAAATCTCTAGAGCTTCATGGTCTGTTGAGTATTTTGAAACCTAGTGAGCTTATATTACTTTGATTTTGCAGTTTGAATTTGTTCTAAATATTGTCTTGTCGGACTAAACTCGTTTTTTGTAGTAAATACAAACACGAATCAGGCCAACGTAATTTTTATAAATTGAAAGCAAAATTATGTATGAAGATTTACATATACGTAGATTTTGAAAAGCAATTTTACTTTGACACAAGTACAAGTCTTATTAATTTATGTGGTTCATTAATATGGGCCCTCATTCCTAAGTAGAATTTGAAATAGTACCTAATCCTGAAAATTGCTGCAAGCAGCAAGGTGTTTTCTATTTCTGCTCAGAATCTGCACGTGCAAGCTTTTATTGAAATGAAATATTCTCCAACCACTTCGGTTTCACGTTATTGCATGTCACGTTGGATCTACATACATTTTATTCATATTTTATATCACTCGCTCAAGACTAGACTAATATTTAGAAAGCATTTTCTTAATACAAACAGATGTAGCTTACAGGTATCCTATCTAATTCTGAAAATTTATATTCTGTGTCAAGTTAGCTTTGAATAATATAAAAGATTTCGATATTTTTCTTTTATTATATCATATCTATGACGTAGGATCAAGTTACTAGTAAAAAAAATTGAGGTTTCATAAACCAGATTGCTAGTAGTGTACTTACAATTTACAGTGGGTAGATGACGGGACTGTAATAATAGATTATGTTATGGGCATACGATTGGAGGTCATTTAATAATAAGAAATATCTGACGATAGGATCAGTACCATTGGTCCTATAGAAGTTATAAATGTACATTTAGAAATCAGTTACTCTTTGTAATGGCGGCTCTGGGACAGACGTAAAACCGAAACCTTTGTCTTGTCTTACCGAACCGATCCTTTAGCGAAAGGACAGCCATTTGTATCTTTCATTGATCTTCCCAAAATACAAAAGTTAAGGCTTTCAGTGCAATTGGAACTACTTGTTTAACTTGGTACTTACAATAAACAGTTTACCAAAGAGAAAGGTTCGATCGCAAAAAAATTTGCTTAACTTTTTCTTCACAATAATAATTACAAGTGCATTAAATACATTTAGATGTAAGTCCTAGTATTTTCAATAAAACCGTCGGATTTGTGGGATTTGACTTATTGTTGGAAAGGATTTTTGAAGCGAAAAGTATTGAATATTTTATCTTATACACGGAAAACTCTTTGTCCCAATTGCTAATGGAAAGCAGTATTTCCTTTTGCTTCCCATGGCTGCCTGACAAATGACACAGACGAACTTTTTACCACAAAATCGACGAGTAAACGCTGCAGTGCTATACATTCAGCGCGGTTCAGTAAGCGCTGTACATTTCCGGACATGCTCTATAGAATCCTGCCAAAATAGCTCACATTGAAATAGCTGTGATATTTCAACTGACTGAAAAACTGGGTCTGATTTAAACCTTTTGTTATTTTTGTTAATATTATTTGGATAGTTTAGTTCATTCGTCGACAACAACCTTGACTCGTTCACTGGAAATAGACTTGATACCCATACGACAGAAGAAGACTGGAAATAAACATGCTTTATTTTACTTAGGTATACGTTAATCTAAAATGCACTGCAAATGCTATGTCAAACATAATTATAACACAGCTACTTTTATTTTGCAGCTTAATATTTTATATGCAAATGTTAACCCCAGCAAAATTCACACGACACGACTGTGCAAATTTCTGACGCGGGTGAAAAAATGCAAATTGTATTTTTTTTACTCGAGTTTTCACATATAAATTATTCATATTCATACTCTACTCATCCTTTAAAATTTCCCGCCATTTTGTAGGAAATTAAGGCTTGATTTTGAAAATTGAATGTTTTAAAATGTGTCGGTAAGAGCATGTTGAAATATTTTTTTGATAAAGATCGTAACTAAAGTTTTAATTTAAGTAATTTCGATAGATAATCTTTTGCAGATTAATCTCTGTCATTTCTCCTGAAAGAAAGCTGCTGTTTAAAATCTTTGATTTAATCACTTTTGTTCATTACAGAAGTTGTTTATAACATCAATAAAGTTAATTTACATTATCGTTTCCAATTAATGTTTCTGGTAAAAGGCAGTTCCCCATGTTTCATTATGTTTATTAATTTTGCGCGCGAAAATCTCGCGGAAATAATTTCGTAATTTGGTTTGCTGCTGTTTATTATTTTGTAATTTATTTTCCATTTTATGCTCCTTTGATGTAAATCAAGCCACTTTTTGTGAAATATGTAATGAACAAGTTTTACTGTGTAAAAACAATAATTTTTGTTTGTAATTTTGGTGTCCCTTCCGATAACATTTTGATGAGTTGCATGTTTTAAGGTTACGAGTTGACTAGTAGAGGGTATGTTTATTTTTTTCAAATTAAAATTTACTCTTAAAAATATGTACATATGCAAGGATCAAAAATCGTGAATATGCATATTTTTAGTATGAACTGATTAATAGTTTAAAATGTGATAGGGAAGTTGGGTAACACGGTTGACCATGACCACATAATAGAATATTCGAATGAAGTCCAGTATGACTCGGTTCTTAATGAACGTGGGCACTGAGCAGGGTATATTACTTGTAGTATATTAGGTACTTCTTATCAAAGTTTTACCTTGTCAAACAAAAGTCAAAATAGATGGTCAAATTCATTCCCTATTTTATTTTTACCTTCTAAGTCAAAGTGAGGGTATTTGGGTCAATTAGCTATTTAATTAAGCGTTTAATTACTTCAGGGAATCACATCTGCCACATTCTCATTATCTTGAACTACTAAAGTTCAATAGTAAGTAAGTAGGTGTCTGGCTAGGCATTGAGATCATTTACATATTATTAATTGATCTGCCTACGGAATAAATATTTATTCTAATGTATAAAAAACCCCTGCCATATCAAAGCTCCCACAGACATTTATATCGGTCACTAGTGAATGCTAGTGATGGGAACTACGAGGGAAGTATAAATCCGTTGTAAGTACGCGATAAATTGACGAAACGAGCGCGGGAACCTTGTTAGGTCGAACACATAGCGTGAGTGAGCTGATACCGCCTGCGCCCTTAGGGAACCAAACGAAGGATTAGGAGATACGATAATATTATGTGTTTAACCAAGGGTTATCACGTGGTAAACGGTAAACTTTTTTATTTACACGGGGTTTAAGGGACAGTGCTAGGGGTTGCTTAGCCAACGAAACTGAATAAAACTTTTCAAAGAAATTCCTTTAGGAAATGTAAACAAAAATTGGCATCCTATACAAATTGTCTCATCGAGGTGGTTGTTAAGTATGAGGAAGAGATTTTTTTTTATAAGGTACTGAAAAACAATCCAGTTGTTCAGTTTCGTTAGAGAACAACCTCTATCAGTTTGAGGTTTGAGACAACAATATTAGGCTAGATAAAGTAAGTAATTGTAGGAAACTTACTTTAAGGTTTCTGCCGTTGTTATTATTGTTAGATTATGTTAGTTTATGTACCATGTTAGGTTTCTTCTCGGCACGTACCTGTAACATAAAATAAAGTCTTATTAGCGAAAAATTAAGTCTGACTTAGTAAAGTACTTCTATTTTGAACTCTATAGAGAGTTCATTTTTGTGTGATTGCAAAATCACTCGGACACTAAAAACTAAGGCCCGTATTTATAATCAGCTCTCAAGAGTGACAGCGAGTTTGAGTTCATATCAGAAATGTCATTCCAGTACAAAATGACCTGTCAAATCCGCACTTAATATTGCTCTCAATCTTGAGATCGTTTTATAAATACGAGCCTAAGTCCCACGCGCAGATAACTGATTTGAAAAATTTGTTAATATATTAAAATATTATTAGGTATTATGATACCAAATACTTTTTGGCTCGTCCTACTTGGCTAACTTTTTGCTGATTTCGTTTAGCTTGCAGAATGTTTACTTAGGATAGCAAAAGGCTCATAACATCAGAAAAACGTCAACATTATCAGTTTTTATAGCATCCGTAAACTTTTGGAACCGTCTTTTTGGGAATCTTTATTTGTGGAAAGTGAGTGTACTTACGTACCTTACTTGAAATAATTATATAGCGCCTAATTTTATTTGCCTCCAAATTTGATTTTATACAAGTTATTTGAATGCTATCTTTGCCAACACCGCTGCACTAAGTTGCAGGATTACTTTCTTAATGAATAATGTACCTATGTATAAATTTACCCATTTAAATGCAACTATAAAATATTTGACTTAAATTTAAATGAAAACTGAAACGTTCATTTTCCGGCAAAAATGTTGAAACACACCAAATGAAAAAAATGACTATTTAAAATTTTTCATGAACCCAGTCAAAGGTTTATGAATTTTTGTGTCAGCTGAACGTGACGAGCAAAACAAACATCGTGTAAAAAAGGGAAAACGTTTTTTAATATTTATTCAAAACGTAAGCGGGACTACGTCAAAATGTCATCAGTATACATGCTGCATGGTCGGCTGATCCCACAGTTTATTGGATACCATCTAAGTTTTATATATTTTTTGTATTTAAAAACATATTCATGTAAACTAACCACTGTGTGTAGAGTGTGTACTCATGTAAACTAAACTGTATCTATGGATCTCGAAATCCGAAATAAAACATTTTTATTTTTTTATTTTATTGAGCGCTTTTCCACTAGACGTCACGTCAACGGCAACGGCGACGGCACAGCGACGATCACGTGACAATATCTATGGGAATCGATGACATGCCGTGACGGTGCCGTGCCGTCAAGTGGAAAAGCGTGTCATATAATTTTATTGATTTTCGTACATTATCTCACCTACGATATCGTCGACGGTACCGTGCCGTCGCCGTTGCCGTTGACGTGCCGTCTAGTGGAAAAGCGCCCATCTCGGAAAAATAATGTAGCTGGTTTTGCATCTACATCTAAAAATAATAAATTAGGTTGAAATGTATAAGGTCTTAGTTAAATCGTATTCTTTTTTGTTTTGACACACCCCCATGATTTTCAGGGTGGTTTTCAACTCATCTTATTCTACTACAGTCGTGTATGATACACTTCACTAATGCATTCGTAACGATTCGTAAATAGCTTCAACTTAACTAATTTAAGTTTAGTCCTGTCACTTTCTAAAATTTGAATAAAATAGAGACAGCAACACAACAGCTGATTATAATTGTGTCAAACTGACGTATAACGCTCAAAATAAGTCAAATTAAGTTGTGATGTGAAAGGGTCCCGACTAAAATGCGTTTCGTTTCGTGCTTTCGATCTTTGTGACAGGTTTATAATTAGTCCGTCTGTATTGCCATCCTTTTCTGTTCGCTCGAGATGGAAAGTGACAGGAATAAACTTAAATAAGTTAAGTTGGTTCTGTAACCGAATCGGCAGCAGTATCCATTCCTGTCGTATCCTCGTGGCCATCTTCCCAACTCGAGAGCAACTTCTCAAGAGTGCCGACCGAGAGTAGGTACCTACTTCTACCTTGAGGGTCCATTCACACCAGTCGTTAGTAGAATAGAACAGAACATAATAAAAATAAAATCTTTTAATTAACGAAAGTTGAACAATATTAATTGTTGACGGCACGCACAGCCTAGTTGGCAGTGTATCTGCCTGTTACGCAGAGGGTCCCGGGTTCGATTCCCGGCCGGGGCAGACTTTGAATGATGAATTCAAATGTCTGTTTCTGGATCCGGGTGTTCTTTGTGGATGTTTCTGTGTATGTCCATGGCACCCCGATACAGGGAATCCTAGTGGGGGCTATGAGTGTGATCGTGTTCTTGTTGTTGTTGTACTGCTAGTCAGTATTTTGTCTTGGGTTTTTTAGGCTCGTATTTATAAAGCGATCTCAAGATTGACAGCAATATTGAGTGCGGATTTGACAGGTAATTTTGTACTGGAATGACATTTCTGACACGAACTCAAACTCGCTGTCACTCTTGAGAGCTGATTATAAATACGGGCCTTAGACCCAAAAAGCTGATCATCTGTATGGCCACCGTTTTAAAACATTGTTCTCATAAAAAAACTGTGCCGTTCACTACCTATTATTCACATTCAATTTTTGATTTCTTAAATTCCTATGTCTTCGGCAAACTTAATTACAATAAACCAAATTGACAGAGTTTTAACGGAGTTTTCGGGAACTGTTATTCTGAAGAACATAATCCGAGGTCCAAACGTCCCCCTGACAAGCGTCACAAAGTAATTTTTAATTAAATTTGCGGCCAGACGCTTAATCCAACTCTTGGGGCCTGTTAAGACAAAGCGAATACTTTCTTAAGAATAAAGAGCTGTAATTTTTCAACACTGAAATCAGGAAGTAAAGATTATTTGAATACTTTCAGAAGAAGGCTTGATCAAAATAAAAAAAACTACCTATTAATGAGCACCTATTGGTACAAATTCATTCAATTAATTAATATGGTGGTATTTAATAATGAAACAGGCAATTTTCATTTTGTTTTCAGGATTTTAGGCCCATATTTGATAATCCGATTTTAAGACTGACAGCAAGTTTGAGTGGCGTATCAGAAATGTAATTCAGTAAAAAACAGCCTGTCTAAATCTATACTTAATATTGCGCTCAATCTTGAGATCGCTTCAGAAATACGAGCCTAAGATTCTTACTAGTTGCTTTTAGACTACACTATAAAATAACACATTCTTAAAAGGCTACAAAGCTACGCGCCGTAGTCGAAGTGCTACGGGCTACAATAGTGCTACGTCGTAGCCTTTTATGAATACGAGTACAATGAGGAGGAAAACTGCCTTTTTCTCCCGCTAGGTGTCGCATGGGCGACTGTACCTTGAGAACTGTCAAATTGTACCAACTTTTGTAAACAAATTGAATATTTTTAGAATATTATCGGTAAATGTCACAATGCAGTGCATTTAATTGCAAAAATAGGGGAATTCATTTGTTTTCCAAAGATTACAAATAAAGAAAACAGTGAGAGACAGTGGGAAAAAAAATTACGTATTAAAAAGTTCAATGCAAGTGATGCAAGTTGAATGTGTTCAGCGCATTACAAAGAAAGTGATTATATTGAAAAAAATATCGTTTATGTTAAAAAAAACGGATAAAATCGCAATACACATGTGACATTGACACGAAATAAGGTACAGTCGCCCAGAGCGCCATCTGTATTTAGCTTTTAGTTTGGCTCCTAATTCACCTCATTCAGGTTATAACCTCTTTGCGTCGTACTTTCCCTCAATTCTCTTCCTCCTTTCTATCGAGTGGGTTTTTGAGTTGTACAACGACCCGATGAACCCCGGCGTCAGAGTTCTTAAACCGCCTAGTAACACAGCTATTAAGCCTCTGTCATGGTTTGTGTTACGACCACTATTAAATACAGTGACCGGGACCGACGGCTAAACGTGCCCTCCAAAGCACGGGATCGTTTTTCTTTTAGGGAAATCAGGTGATTCAGCCTGGAGTGTTCTAACAAAATGGGAAAAATCTCACAATGTGATAACACAAATATCTTCTCTGTGTTCCCCCTGTGGGAACCGAACCCAAGACTTTCGTATTGGGAGCCCACGACTCAGACCACTAGACTACACAGGCAGTTTCCTTCAATGCTTTGCCTAGTATTCAAATAAAATAAAAAACACAACTATTTTACCTAGAATTTATTTTACTATATTTATTATTTATGTAGGTGTGTTAGATTTAAGTATTTATTATAGGTATAATATACATTTAATTATATAATGTAGGTTTAAGTATATTGTATTTTTAGATAATAGGTTTAGCCACATTTATACTGTAATTTTGTTATAATCATATTTTTGCTTTTAAATTAATATTGTGCACGTTATATCCGCTTCTCGGCATCAAATCTCACTTCTGTAGGTCTGCTGTAAGAAATTTCTTTATAGAGATAAGCAGTGCCTGTTGTGTCTTGTGTCTTTTTTGTTTGTATTTTATGTTCTTTAGTGTGTACAATAAATTGTTAAATAAATAAATAAATAGAAGATAAGTATTGCAACAAACAGTTAACCCTACTCTCATGGACGTATAAATTTGTCTAACACTAAATAACTATTTACTTACGCTACAAAATGTGGACATTACTACTCACCTCAACTAACTTTATGCCTCGTAAAAGTTAAACACATAAAGGGTTGAAACAGCAAGCAAACTGATCTCTAACACCCGGTATTTTGCTTGTACAAACCTAAACTGCTAAGTACCCAGCCCGAACTTAAGCACTGAGGTAATAAACTTATAGAACTTAAGGTTTCAAGTGTTGCAGAAATTTTGGAGCCAACTTGTTATGTTTGTAAAGTTAAATAAACCAAGATCTAACTAAAATAACTAACTGAGAAAACTTAATCGGTTTGGAGTTTGGCTTTGGTATCCTAACTTCTTGGTAGAATACGCTATTTGACTACTAGTCAAATCAGCAACTTTTTATGAAATGTCAAAAACGCTTTTATACTGGCTTGTGACGTCACTGGCTTGTTAATATTGACTACTCAAATCAATAACTTCTATATTTTTAACTCGATTATTAAATCTAAATGTGCATTTTTTTTTTCAAATGATGAATGAGACCCACAGTTATTTTAACCATCAGTTTTAAGTATAAACGTTTTGAATTAATTTAGCCACCCAGTCAACATGCCTTCATAGTCAAACCTCGAAGCTTCGGCGCTCCTAGGTTTAATTAGTCAATCCTCAGGTCTGACTGTAGGTTAGGTTAGGTTAGTTTAGGTTAGTTTACGTTAGGTTAGGTTAGACATATCAGTCAGACCTGAGGATTGACTAGTCAAACCTAGGAGCGCCGGAGCTTCAAGGTTTGACTATAACATATATATCATGCTTGCCACGCTTGGCAGGTTAGTGAGAAAGAAATATTTTGGTAGTTACATTTTTCTTGAGTTACTTACACGAAATGAGCACTTAAATTTACTTAGAAATGCTTCACAAAATGAAAGTAAAAGGAATTCAAACACCCATTAATATCCTTAACAATACTAACCTACTCGGATTTAAAATGAAAAATTTGCCGTGACGAGTTCCACCGCTTGTGCGGGCAAGATTTATTTCTCGTTCCTTCTGCTTTGTACAATCCCTTTTGTCAGCCGTTATTAAATAGCAAGCGTGGGATTCAAAAGAGCCGTCGGCTTTTGGAAATATCTCACTCTCAGATTTTTTTTAATTTCCACGGATCTACTGATAATATTTGCCGATAATATAGAGAGGCCTTTGCCCAGCAGTGGGACACTTAACGGCTACATTAGATTAGATTAGATTAGAAATATACCTATATACCTACAACCCTTTATTTTATTGGAAAATAACAGAAGCAGTGTTGGCAACTCATAAAAGTGTTGAAAAAAAGCAAATACAGGGTGTAAAAAAAATGTACTGCGTTCACATGTTCTACTGATGATAATGACAACTTTCGAAAAGCACAAAAATTTTAGCTCGAAATAAAATTTTGTTTGTCCGTACAAAATTTCAGATGAGGAGAGCATCTTTGTATGGAAAAGGCATATTTTTTTCGAGCTAAAATTTTTGAGCTTTGGGAAAGTTGGTATCATAGAACATGACGTGGTTTAAAGGAAAGCAGTACTTTTTTTACACCCTTAAATGCTCCAAGAAAATAAAGCAATTATTTTTCCTTGTCGTGATTCTCAAATTTGTAGAATAAATTGAAATGTAGAGAACAGGATAATAATGTTATGATGGTAGGTATATTTAATAGGATGTTTTATGTACTTCCATGCTGGACTGGGAGCGATAGAAAAACATAGAATGTGCCAGCTGCATCTCCTCCCGGGCATGCTGTAAAAATCAGCTAAGGGATTCGAGGGTTTCAGTATATTGTAATTTAGGCGATGGGCTGATAACCTGTCACTATAGCGATATACTACCATAAACACCTATAATAACCCTCACAACTTGTCAGACGTGGCGGAACGACCTTTGGGTCGTTTTTGCTCTGCCTACCCCTTTAGGGATAAAGGCGTGATTTATGTATGTATGTTTTTTGTCGGGGCCTACTGTGACGACAGTAATAGTCCTTTTTGAGTCTGTAATATCCTCTCTTTATAGTAACGACGGTTCCTTCAGTCCGTAAAAAGGTGTAATGAATACTCGCATGAAATTTAAATTGGATGGGAGGGTAGACCGAGTTAACCTAAATTTGCTTTGTGCTGAATTTTCTCACACTAAATAATGGGAAAGGGGTTCCGTAGGTATGCCATAAGTAATTGGGTTGTTTTGAAAGTTATTTGAAAGTTTGAAAGTTAGCTTCATTTTGAGCTGAATAGTATTCTTATCTTAGGCTCGTATTATAAAGTCAAGTTTGAGAGCAATATTAAGTATGGATTTGACAGATCGTTTTGTACTGAAATGACATTTCTGATACGAACTCAAACTTGCTGTCACTCTTGAGAGCTGAGTATAAATACAGGCCTTAGTCAAGGAAAGGAGAGAAAAGGAGTTAACTCTTCATCAACCATCGCATCATCTGGTCTTTGGCGATATATGTCATTCCAATAAATACATAAACGCAAATACAAATAAAATACATCTAGAATCTGCAAAAATTCATAATCCTTTATCTATATTCAGTACCTCTTTTGAAGATTTAGGTAGAAAGTTTGAATTCAAAGTTCTTTTTAGTTAAGTTAGTAAAGTGCATTATAAATCTTGGTTCACAAGACGAGCTCGCTTCAGATTGCAAACTGAAGCTATTATTCATTATTTAACTCAACCTGAGTACAGTTTATGTTCTTAATGGCATTTCGAAGACAGATCCTTTGCTTCACAGAAATTGCGAGTAAAACTTTAAACAAATAGTTAAGTGGGATTTAGTTTTCGTACGGCAATTTTATATTTTTATACCAACTCTGACATGATTTTTGAAAAAAAAGAAGAGAAATGAGTAGATAAATATATAATATGAATTAAATGTGCATGTATATTAACGTTTACCTACTCGTTATTTCAGGTAAGCAATTTATACGAAAATAAAAAGGAATTGTTACGTTCTCTAATAGAATGACGACATGTAGGTATCCAATTAAATCATAATTTCTTGTGTATTTATTTCCTAAATACGAGTACTTACTCGTAGTAGGAAAGGGTAACTATTACGGTATTTTTAGTTTTCTGCAGATCTAGTTTTGCTTGTTAAAAGTTTCAAGGCCCCTGGCTGCGGTATTGTCAAATATCCAAAGAGCCTTTACCGTACTGGGTTTCAGTCGAGCGAGATACGAGTGCGGTGGGCTAGACGGGCTGGACAGATTTTATTTCAAATACGGAAAGCCTCGGTTCCATTCCAGATTCCAGGTTGCATTTTATGTTAAGGAATTATTATGTTGAATTCAATTAAGTATATTAAAATACTATGAAAGTTTTTGAGGTTCAACAAAGCGCAATAGAGTGGCAATCGGGGCAATTCGGCTGCGCACAAAATCACTAAATCTTGACTAAAATGGGGTCACCTGTCACTTACTATCCTGAGACAATAGAAAGGGACGGTAATAATTTTAGTTAAGATCTATTAAGTCGTATTCTTACCAAATTAATGTGATACAATTGAAAATATAACCTTAAATCATACTGTTTATGGATCAGTATTGTCTGTGTTTCCGAATGCATATAACCCCCAACACTTCAAAGTTAGAGTGAACAGGCATCTTCTGGGTGAGCTCGCTCCATCGTCGACTTCGTCTCGTAGACTGGAGTCAAGAGCAAACCCATTTCTAATTAAAAAAAAATAAGTTCTACAAAATTCGTGTTTTTAAAGCGTGGAATTGTTTCCGCCTGAATACAATTTGCTAACGGCGGTGGTGGAGTCAAGCAGTCAGATTGCTCAAGAGATAAATGGAGCAATTCTGACTGTATAAAACATTGTATTTCTAAAGCGAACGATATATCTTTGAATGGGTTGCTTTTGAAAAAGCACTTTGCAAAGCTTTTGTATATGAACGGCTTTTAATCTATGAAAGAGTTATTAAAAAATTCAGGACCTTTTTAGAATATTGGGAGCGTACTTTTAATGGAAAATATGTTTTAAAAACTATTTCACGAAAAAAAAAAGTATTTTATAAAATCTTTTTGAATCCTGTGGAGGATTGATAGTAAAGAGGTTTTAAAAAAATTCCAACTCATTCAGAAATGTTTACATGTTATGATAAATATGGTTTCAATAAAATTAGGGGGAAGTTATCTCATTTTTCACGTGATCCATTAATGACAAGAAAATTGAGCGAGTAAATGATTCAGTTTTATAATGATTGATAGACCTCGCCGTGATGCAAAGTTTTAAATTTACATTATCAAAGTTATTTGATATGAAAACTGAAAATTTGAAGGAGACGGAAAATAACAGTGATACAAATCATAACAGGACATGACGGATTCACGAGAATTCTAAGTGGAAATCCTGATCCATTTCGTAAAGTTGAAGTTGATAAAATACGCAAATAAAATATCACAATAGAAACATTTTTATTTTAAGAAATGAATACTTTGAAGTCTTTCTAGTTATGATTATAGCACATAAGGTAAATAGGTATTTTTAGCGACGTCATCCTAAAATTTAACCTAATCATGTTGGAGTACTCAGGTTATTAATCACGAGGCGACACCAGCTTCCATTATGCTTAAAATTAATGATAGGGAATATTGAGTTATCGCCATTACGGCACTCTTAGACAAAGTGTGTTATAATAGATGTTATCACTACGGTAAGCACGTTGAAATATTTTAAACGCGATTCTGTTACGCTAAGTATATAGATGTTTTTTTTTACAATATATTGTTTTAATTTGACAATTCTTGGATCGCATAAATAGTACCAACTACTACAATAATAGGTATATGACAACTAAATTCAGACCGACATATTTTCCTAACAGTCAATGGACTTTAAAGTAAGTCCTAATTTGTTGATGTTGTTATTTTTTTTAATGAAAATAGAATAAACATTTTTACAATAGCTGCTAGCAATATTCTCCTCGTTTTATCAAAGTAATTTTCTCAGGCAAGGACGAGTTTATCACTAGACAGCGCAGAGATGGTTTTCATTATGAAACTTAATACAATATTTTTCCTTTTAATTTCAGTGTGCGTAAGTTAGTTTGTAATGTTAATAATAATTATCAATAACGCTAAATAACGTACACAATTACAGCTTAAAACCTTGCAAGGTGTTGACCTAAACCCTAAACGTTTCGACCCTATACGAGGGCCTGCTTCAGGTAGGTAGCGGTGTGTTTTATAAAAATGAATAGCACCTTGTTCGTCGTTTAGTGATGAAATTCTAAGAAACTATTGGTTCTAATATTCTTTTTCGATTCTTGTTTTATTTTCGAACGAAACATTTCCAATTGCACTTTAATTGCTTCGTAGTTAATTGAAAAGCGACCGTAACGAAGAAATATTGGATTTAGTCTGTTCGTGAGAGATCTTTAAGGATACAAAAGATGGAATAAAGATGGATTTAGTCTGTTCGTGAGAGATCTTTAAGGATACAAAAGATGGAATAAAAGTTAATAAAATTTTCATTTTTTTTTAATAAAAGTTAGTTAAAAATAAAGAATTAAAATAGTGCGCTGTTATTTAATATGATATAGTTATGAATCAAAATAACTAAATAAATAAATAAAAAATATATAAAAAAGTAACTCAACTTGCTCTATGAAGGTTTATGCGGGGTAAAATACCAAATTTGTTTGGAGTATCACGAAATTCCGTCAGTATTTTATCTGTAATAGGATCATGATCCAGATATGATACCAATGTGGTTGGATTATTTCCGTGTAGGTACGGGTAATTTTACTGGCCAGCTCCATTGCCCATCATAATCATAGAAATGCTCATGGAAATGCTAAGCTTCCTGCTGGACTGCAGAGGATTCTCCTCCGGCGGTCTTTGTAAAGCCAAAGCCTACGAAAATTCTAATTAGAAATGTAGAGAAACTATCAACAGTCAATTCCTAAAAACCGTAGGGTAGACACAATATTCACACATTTTATTGTTGAACCGGCTTGTGAAACCAAGTCGAAACGTCGAGATAAAAGGTAATTCCTAAGTTCTACCTAATTACGTATCGCGAGTTTACAAATAGTAGAATGAGTGAAAATAATCGCGAATGCTTAAAAAGTTATACTTAATATTCACTTACGTTCACAAAGCCTCTACAAAAGCATCGCGAGTTAAGGGGCTACCCTGAGCCAGATGGCGCCCTCATCAGTCAAAAAATCATTACTCACTGAAAAAGCAATTAATCGAAAATCCGGTAAACCAGATTGAAATAAAAGCTAAGAAGATAATTTTGAACATCATAAAGTTGCAATTCATAGTTCCTAGTAGTAACAGAAGGAAAATTTGCGAAAAACGGTCACTTTTAGCACTTTTGGTATCTGTAACTGCTGTAAACACTGAATCATGAATCGATAGTGCTTAAAACAAACTTCAGTACCTATTCTTTAATCTGGTTTACCGGATTTTCTTTTCATTGCGTTTTCAGTGAGTAATGATTTTTTTTACTGATGAGGGCGCTGGCGGCACCGGGGATTCCCTTAACACGAGCCTATCATAAAGGAAATCCAGCCATTTGTCGGGTTTTTATTGTTCCCGTGGATGGTTCTGAATAAAAATGTACGGCTCGTTTACGGGCCATAACCAGGCGGCACTACACCTTTGATGTAAGTGTTTACGTGTAGAGATTGTGGGGGAATAAATGACTTTAGACAGTTTAATAACCCTCCTGGGTTCTACCAGATAAAACCAGATGTATACCGGGTGTAAGGGACAGCGTACCAGAAACTGATAGGGGTTGCTCAGTCAACGAAACTGAACAACTTTCACCAAGAAACTTTTTCAGGAAATTAAAAAAATCGGGCTTTTCCATACAAATTGTCTAATCGAGGTGGTAATTTTGCATGGGAAAGTATTTTCTTTTTCATTTCCTGAAAGAATTTCCTGGTGAAAGTTGTTCAGTTTATCGTTGATTGAGCAACCACTATCATTTCATCCAAATCAACGGAAAAAATCTTGAGCAGTGAACGGTGTAGAGGGTGAAAGTTGCAAATCTAAAATTCCAAGGTTTTGCTCTTAAAATCTAATATTTTTTGTGCAGTCATGGCTCAAGAAACTGGGAACTGCAGTAAGTAGTGCACAAGTCAAATCGTGTTCACAATGTTTCCCTAGAGTACCAAAGTTAGTTTTGCACTCGACTGAGACCTGGCTCCAATATTTTCTAGACTTTATTGCTTTGAACATGAAGGCACTGCATTTTACAACTTTGCTTAGTAGAACGTTATAGTGGTAGAGCTCTAAATAATTTTTCTGATGTTACTTAGCTCATGGCATAACAGAAGGTAAATTCAACATAGAGTCACGTGATGACTCTTAAGTTTCAAATATGGTCAATGGTTTTTCATTTTCGAATTCCTACCAAACAACTATCTTCATGACGTGTGTGTTCAAGTTTAAAGTGCAGATCGCAGCAAATGCTCCGCTATCTCCGCAAAGTTTCCGCCTCTTTACCAGCTGATACGTATTTGGTTTGAGGGAATGTTCTACAGAGTCTCAACTTAGCCTACTTGGAAACAACTAGCTTGACAGTGGAAAGTTTCTGACAGTAAAATATTTTCACTAAAATACAAAAAACAGCGCGATTTTTCTTTCACCAAAGAAATTTAAGAGGCTTGTTTAGACCATGAAACTACAATTTTCTGGTCTTTTAGGTAAAAAAAAAAAAAAAAAACTTGGTGCTACTCTACAAAATGACTCGAGGTTTTTGTATGAGAAGCCCATGAGAAGTCCATAATTTTGCTGTATATTTTAAATAAAAGAGCATCCCAAGGAATATTGTAGGTAAAATCTAATATAGAAAGATACCTATTATTATCAGAAAGCGTGGTAAAGTTACAAACGCGGCAGATCAAAGGTCGCAAGTAGGTATAAGTTTACCTACCTACTTCAGACTCAAGTTTGAGAGCAATATTAAGTGTGGATTTGACAGGCCGTTTTGTACTGAAATGACATTTCTGATTCAAACTCAAACTCGCTGTCACTCTTGAGAGCTGATTATAAATACGGGCCTTAGTGTGGATTTGACAGGCCGTTTTGTACTGAAATGACATTTCTGATTCAAACTCAAACTCGCTGTCACTCTTGAGAGCTGATTATAAATACGGGCCTAGGAAAACTACAAAAAAAACACGTGTACTCAGAGTACCAAATGTTTCTACCAGTGTCAAATGAAATCTTTGGACCGATAGACCAGTAGCCATCCGCTACTTATAAGACCGCCCTTATATTCAAAGTTCACTATGAAGAGACTCGCATTGTATTCAGCCAGTAACTACCACTGGATGTCTAAAGTGTCGCTTTCAGTTTGACTTTGATTCAGCGCTACTGAAATTTGCATGAAACAGACAGACTGACAACCACTGCAATATAGTAGTAGCTACAAAGTGAATATCTCTATCTCATTTATAATATACCCCAAATAAACTAGAACTTGTGATTTAACTGACACCACAGAAAAGCACTGAAGACTAAAATCTACACGTAACGTGTAACACAAATTATCGTAATTCACGTTGTTATCTGAATGACTAATCATAACAGCTCTCTCAAATTTACCTAATTAAGTCAGTATTTACATGGCGTCTGTATAATTTTAATGTTGTTTTCAGTAATTATACTGATAAGACTGAATAAAGTACATTATCAAGAGCTGTTTAATTTTCTTCTTATCAATAAGTAAAAATTACATTGTTTCTATTTTTCTTATCGACATTTGAAACGAAACGCACCCAAGAGGCAATTTCTTCTAAATCACGTTTGTTTCTCTTTAGCAAGGATTTATTTCAGCACATTTATTAGTTTAGGACTACGACCGGTTAAGCCGTGTTTTATTTGAGAGGCTAACAATACGGCAAGTTAGATGTTTACGTAAGTTATAGCCTGCTCCCGTCGGATAGGATCTCAAGGTGCGTTGGGGATAAAAACGCAAAGCTAATTGCAGATGGCGCCTCTGTTGAGTGTTCCAAAAGAGACCAATGAGAAGACACAAAACTGACATTGATATTGACAGATTACTGACCAATCACAGGAAAAAGGAACACTCAACAGTGGCGACATTTAGTTCTCAGTTTTTAACCCCTCTATCTTTTCTCTTTCTGAAGGCGTCGTAGAACTCAAGTAAAGTAATAAATACTAGGTGTAAGTAGCAGCTTTCTACGTCAATTTAAATCATACACTTCATTCGATAAGCTCATGTAACTATGATAACTCTAGGGCCCGTATTAATAAATCAGCACTTGAGAATGACAGCGAGTTTAATTCGTATTAGAAATATAATTTCAGTACAAAACGACCTGTAAAACCATACTTCAATATTGCTCTCAATTTTGAGATCACTTCAAAAATACAAGCCGAGTATTGTAGATATAGCAGTCCCCGTCAGCTGTAATGTGCGACCTTGTTATCGCTTTGAGCAATCTACGTAAAGACCCTGATTTCCGGCGAGAGCAACCCTTCAATGATTTATACTTGCTGTGAGAAAAATCGTGAATGGGGATTACTGCCTCGTTTGAAGAAAATAAAATGTTTGTAGGTATACTTATTATTTTAGTGTATTTAGCAATTTTGCCACTGTTAAGATTTTACAAGAATGATGAAGCTTAGAATGAAAAAATATATTAGAGGAAAATATGGGAAAATTTAAAAAATAAGGTTCTACTCTATTATACACTTATACTAGTATCTCTAATTCTAATATAGTTTGACCACTTATTTATTACCAAACTTTCCACACAGTGTTATATTGTTTGATAAAAAAAATATATAGAGTTGTTGACAAAAGACGACGGACAAAAGCTTTCTTTCGGCAACTTCTCGGCAACACAACGACCCGACGACATTTTTTATCACAACTTCAGTAAATCTTACCAGCCGACGAGAGTTTTTTTTTTTTTTTTTTTGTTATGGCACTAGAATAACTTTGTGCCAGTTTTACAGCGGATTCACATCAGTTGAAAACTATTACTTTTGTCTTGGTTGTCTCTGGTTTAGAGATAACATTCTTCAATTTAAAATTGCATAGGTAAAATTCATTCTTAAATTTTGCGACCATTCATAAAAAGCACTTAACCTAGCAGTATCTTAAATATCAATTTTGAAACATCACCAATACTATGACCAACACTATAAATATCTAAGGCTCGTATTTATAAAGCGATCTCAAGAGTGAGAGCAAAATTAAGTATGGATTTGACAGATCGTTTTGTACTGAAGTGACATTTCTGATACGAACTCAAACTTGCTGTCACTCTTGAGAGCTGATTATAAATACGGGCCTGTATCAGAGATAGCATCGTAGACATTCAAACTATAATAAAAAGGTTAAAAGTCATGATTTTTTATCACCATTCAGTGATTTTTGACAATAATTAACACCAGTTCCAGCTTGGTTCCATTAATTCATTGGAAATTCAAGTGCATAAGTAAAAAGAAACAACAATCATTGAATCAGAGAGAAGATAAATAAGGGAAATCAGTAAAAGGCGACGTAAATATTGACACGACATTCAGTAAATGATTTATGTATGGAGTCAGTTCCGTGAAATTCGATACAGAAGTCAGAAACAACGAGTAGCTAAATAAGAAACGTTTCCATTTGTTTTTATACATTCTAACTTTGAATTAAGATATTAAAGGACTAATAGAAGAACTTATTATTGTAAAGTAAACCCCTAGATTAGACAATATGGGAAAAGGATAAATTGGTGACTAAGCGAATTTTTTTCATCCCTTTCAACTAACTTCTCAGTGAAAGAAATTATAAGTTTTTTTCTCTATGCGTGTGAGCTATGCATGCTATACATATGTACAATACAACATAGGTAAGGTAATGTCTACGAAAAAAAGAAATTACTAATAAAATATAGGTTAGTGAATGGGCATATAACAATGATCTGGCCACTATGCTTGAAAACTTCAGAATAACAGCCATTTGCCAAGTTTAAAAATAAACTGTTCTTTTTTCATAAATATTAAATGGCGTCTGTTTTATAATTTTGTGTGGAATACTGCCAGTATCAAATGGCTGACTTTGAAGAGTGTATTCCGCAATTTATTAAATGGAAGTGTACGTACGTATGTCAATATGATAAATAAGTAAAGTAAATAAATCGAGCGTTTCAGAATAGTCCTTTTAATATCTATAAAATAAAAATATAACATTGATAAAATAAGTGTATGGCCATTTATTAATGACCTGGCTATGACCTGGCCACTATGCTTGAACAAAAAATCAAAATAACAGACATTCGCAAAGTTTAAAAATAAAGTACGATACGGCCAGTGTTAATGGTTGCCTTTTGTAAAGGTAACACATGCTCATTACTAGCACAAAAGCATCCTTTTATTGAGCAATTGCTCTTTTGTAGCACGTGTGTACCAACATTGCTAGTAATGAGCATGCTAATTATGAGCGTGCTCAAAAATCAACCTGCATTTTATATTCGAGCATAGTGGCCAGGTCATAGCCAGGTCATTAATAAATGGCCATACACTTATTTTATCAATGTTATATTTTTATTTTATAGATATTAAAAGGACTATTCTGAAACGCTCGATTTATTTACTTTACTTATTTATCATATTGACATACGTACGTACACTTCCATTTAATAAATTGCGGAATACACTCTTCAAAGTCAGCCATTTGATACTGGCAGTATTCCACACAAAATTATAAAACAGACGCCATTTAATATTTATGAAAAAAGAACAGTTTATTTTTAAACTTGGCAAATGGCTGTTATTCTGAAGTTTTCAAGCATAGTGGCCAGATCATTGTTATATGCCCATTCACTAACCTATATTTTATTAGTAATTTCTTTTTTTCGTAGACATTACCTTACCTATGTTGTATTGTACATATGTATAGCATGCATAGCTCACACGCATAGAGAAAAAAACTTATAATTTCTTTCACTGAGAAGTTAGTTGAAAGGGATGAAAAAAATTCGCTTAGTCACCAATTTATCCTTTTCCCATATTGTCTAATCTAGGGGTTTACTTTACAATAATAAGTTCTTCTATTAGTCCTTTAATATCTTAATTCAAAGTTAGAATGTATAAAAACAAATGGAAACGTTTCTTATTTAGCTACTCGTTGTTTCTGACTTCTGTATCGAATTTCACGGAACTGACTCCATACATAAATCATTTACTGAATGTCGTGTCAATATTTACGTCGCCTTTTACTGATTTCCCTTATTTATCTTCTCTCTGATTCAATGATTGTTGTTTCTTTTTACTTATGCACTTGAATTTCCAATGAATTAATGGAACCAAGCTGGAACTGGTGTTAATTATTGTCAAAAATCACTGAATGGTGATAAAAAATCATGACTTTTAACCTTTTTATTATAGTTTGAATGTCTACGATGCTATCTCTGATACAGGCCCGTATTTATAATCAGCTCTCAAGAGTGACAGCAAGTTTGAGTTCGTATCAGAAATGTCACTTCAGTACAAAACGATCTGTCAAATCCATACTTAATTTTGCTCTCACTCTTGAGATCGCTTTATAAATACGAGCCTTAGATATTTATAGTGTTGGTCATAGTATTGGTGATGTTTCAAAATTGATATTTAAGATACTGCTAGGTTAAGTGCTTTTTATGAATGGTCGCAAAATTTAAGAATGAATTTTACCTATGCAATTTTAAATTGAAGAATGTTATCTCTAAACCAGAGACAACCAAGACAAAAGTAATAGTTTTCAACTGATGTGAATCCGCTGTAAAACTGGCACAAAGTTATTCTAGTGCCATAACAAAAAAAAAAAAAAAAAAACTCTCGTCGGCTGGTAAGATTTACTGAAGTTGTGATAAAAAATGTCGTCGGGTCGTTGTGTTGCCGAGAAGTTGCCGAAAGAAAGCTTTTGTCCGTCGTCTTTTGTCAACAACTCTATATATTTTTTTTATCAAACAATATAACACTGTGTGGAAAGTTTGGTAATAAATAAGTGGTCAAACTATATTAGAATTAGAGATACTAGTATAAGTGTATAATAGAGTAGAACCTTATTTTTTAAATTTTCCCATATTTTCCTCTAATATATTTTTTCATTCTAAGCTTCATCATTCTTGTAAAATCTTAACAGTGGCAAAATTGCTAAATACACTAAAATAATAAGTATACCTACAAACATTTTATTTTCTTCAAACGAGGCAGTAATCCCCATTCACGATTTTTCTCACAGCAAGTATAAATCATTGAAGGGTTGCTCTCGCCGGAAATCAGGGTCTTTACGTAGATTGCTCAAAGCGATAACAAGGTCGCACATTACAGCTGACGGGGACTGCTATATCTACAATACTCGGCTTGTATTTTTGAAGTGATCTCAAAATTGAGAGCAATATTGAAGTATGGTTTTACAGGTCGTTTTGTACTGAAATTATATTTCTAATACGAATTAAACTCGCTGTCATTCTCAAGTGCTGATTTATTAATACGGGCCCTAGAGTTATCATAGTTACATGAGCTTATCGAATGAAGTGTATGATTTAAATTGACGTAGAAAGCTGCTACTTACACCTAGTATTTATTACTTTACTTGAGTTCTACGACGCCTTCAGAAAGAGAAAAGATAGAGGGGTTAAAAACTGAGAACTAAATGTCGCCACTGTTGAGTGTTCCTTTTTCCTGTGATTGGTCAGTAATCTGTCAATATCAATGTCAGTTTTGTGTCTTCTCATTGGTCTCTTTTGGAACACTCAACAGAGGCGCCATCTGCAATTAGCTTTGCGTTTTTATCCCCAACGCACCTTGAGATCCTATCCGACGGGAGCAGGCTATAACTTACGTAAACATCTAACTTGCCGTATTGTTAGCCTCTCAAATAAAACACGGCTTAACCGGTCGTAGTCCTAAACTAATAAATGTGCTGAAATAAATCCTTGCTAAAGAGAAACAAACGTGATTTAGAAGAAATTGCCTCTTGGGTGCGTTTCGTTTCAAATGTCGATAAGAAAAATAGAAACAATGTAATTTTTACTTATTGATAAGAAGAAAATTAAACAGCTCTTGATAATGTACTTTATTCAGTCTTATCAGTATAATTACTGAAAACAACATTAAAATTATACAGACGCCATGTAAATACTGACTTAATTAGGTAAATTTGAGAGAGCTGTTATGATTAGTCATTCAGATAACAACGTGAATTACGATAATTTGTGTTACACGTTACGTGTAGATTTTAGTCTTCAGTGCTTTTCTGTGGTGTCAGTTAAATCACAAGTTCTAGTTTATTTGGGGTATATTATAAATGAGATAGAGATATTCACTTTGTAGCTACTACT
>JARACY010000912.1:0-71575 GCA_029255725.1 Scrobipalpa atriplicella
GCCAGTGCCTAAAAGATCCTGTAAAAGACAGTAAGTATAATGATAAAGAAATTAAGTATTGAGAAGCCGTGAGCTGTACGAGGTTCTCAGCTCTTGTAAGTATTAGCTCTTTACCCTGGTGCTGCTGCATCATAGTGGCCATCAGGTCGTGGTGCACCTCCTCCCGGTACTCGCGCTTGTCGGCTCGATTCTCTGCCTTCAGTTGCTGCACAGTTTCGGCCTGCACGTAGCTCTGACCGCCGTATGTGATGTTGCCAAGGTTCACGGACGATGTTGACGCCGATATTGTCTGGTATTTCACGCCCGTGTTCACTGAGAAAGAGTTATATGGTTAAATTATTTGTGGTAGTTAAATGATATGACATAACATAACCTAATTAAATTTCAAAACTTAGCTTGTTGAAATATTTTTCCGCATACCGGAACCTGATACCGTCCACCAGTTGCCGGCGCCCTGTTAAGCCTGCTACACACAATGTCGGTAGCATGCCGCAGGTAACTACGCGAGCCCAGCGCGGCGCAAGGTTACTTAGCGCTTGGAATTAAGGTTGAGTGTCGTGCATGCTGCTCGTTACTGCTTTAGGAACCCACCGGTGTGTAATGGCGCGAGGCCGGCCAGTGCCACGCTGCCGGGCTGCGCCGCGCTCACCACCACCACGCTCTCGGCCTGCCGGAACTTGATGCCGTCCACCGCCAGCGTGCCCGACGTCGGCGCTACCGCGAACTGCACGCTGTTCCCAGTACCCTGACCACGAAAGAACTAGTATTACAGGTGATCCGCCTATGAAAGCTGCAGTGAAGCTGTTTTGTCACATGTAGAAAAGTCTCTATTCCACGAAACGATTGTGTTTCTAAAGCTAGGCAAACCAAAATGAAAGCACCTCTAAACCTCATGGGAATGTGAGTCAAAAAATTTGCTGACCAAACTTTAGGCGTGTGATCTTTTTATCCAACTTTGCGTTATTTTTTTCATATCGACCATATCTTCCGTACGATCACACTCTAAAGTTTGGTCAGCTATTTTTTTTACTAATATAACGGCTTGACGGATTACCTGGTACCGTGCCTCTTGTACGACGCCACTGTTGCCGTTGCCCTCATAGCCGAACTTGGCCGCGAACTGGTGGATGGTGGGGATGGCCGCTGCCGTCGGGATGTGACCCGTGAACGGCGCAAAGTTCATCCTTACTTACGCCCCACGCAAGGGAACTCTCTAACTGAAAACAAATGCTCGATAATGAATTTGAAGATTTCGTTAATCGAAGAATATTAATACTACAGTTGAAGTAAAACAGCTTGTCTTTACGGCTTTACCCAAATCTCAAATATACCTACCTATTTATTAATTTATGATTAAAAAAAACATGAGAATACAAAGAATAATAATAGTCAAGTTTTAGTTTATTTGGTGTAATTATGTTTTAAAGTTTTAGCGAAAAAAAATTATTTGACATAGGTACTCGTAGGTAGGTACATTAGCTGATTGGTAGGTAATTGGTTAACATTCGCAGGGCGATTGATAAAAAACGAACTTTAGACTTACTTTATTCTGATAAATTAACTTTGCGATTTACTCAAATGCTTGCAATTTCATCGTAATTATTTGTTTAAATTTAAGGATCATCGTAGGATTAAACGATTAAACCTACCTATGTCGAAAGCATACAAGACTTGCGTATTCACGGCAAGAAAAGCGCCTGACGAAAATCATATCGAGAGATTATGGAAGGATTCTAGCGTTCACATGCAAGTGTTCCGCGCCCGGCAGGTGCAGGACCACAACAAAGTGAATCAAAGGGTGCGCCCCTACAGGGCGCTCTCACCCCGCCATTGCCTCACCCCAATCACCGCCGCGTTGTAACGCTCTATTTTTACCGGCCCGCGCTCTCACACCATCGCTCCTCGGCCGCTACAAACATCCCCCATAACCTCGCACACTACTTAGAATGAAACAGCTAGACTTATTTGGATTAGCTTACCTGTATTTGATGTTAAAAGGCTGTTTTCATAACGTTTTAATAATCCGATGGTAGTGAAATATGGGTTGTAAGGGTCACGGGTATGCGCGGGCATATTGCGCGGGAGGCGGGCGCATGCGCGGCGCGGGGCGGCGGGGCCCCGAGCCGCCGTGGGGGTCGCAGAGTGGGAACAGCCGCCCGCTGCAAGACGCACGTGTTCGGGACTTGTTGAAATCCCCGCGTTACTATGGAGAGCGCCACGGTGTGGGGCGAGTAGGGTAAATGAAAACGGGGAAGGAGTTAGGAGTATCCCACAACATGAACTTGGCCTCCGCCGTGACGCGTCAGCTGTACGTTGTCTGTAGAAATAAACGTTGATCAACAAGAGTAGACAGACTCAACATTGCACCAGCTCGAAAAAATTAAATATATCTTTTAGTTCATTTTATTTTATTTATTTTAATTTTGTTCTGATTATTATTTTTCTAACTGAGGAAGTTCCTCTCGATGTCACTCCAGCGCTCGTATTTTATTTTCACAGCAGCGGTGACAGCGGTAACGTGTGTGATGCAATAGTAAACTCCGTATGTTTTATCTCACGACTGCAGTTCATACACGCACATTGAGTTCATACAGTGTCATAATACACACACGCACAAAGTAAGCCAGTAGTTACGCACATAAGTCGCGTCGCGTGTAATAGTCGTTAAATAAAACAACGTGGACGAAGAAATCAACTAGAAACAAAGAAGTCTTTCTTTTGTTAATCGATGGATAATATTCTAAACTAGACACTCGTTTGTTGTAGCCTAAACAACTTTTTCAAAAAATGCGGACTTATGTCTGTCGTTCATTTCATTACTTTTTCTTTTTAAATGAATAATTTGTTTTGGGTACTAGGGATGTTATTGGAATTGCATTAATAAAAAAAACTATTTAAAAATCAAAGATTTTATTTCCATAATCTCAAGACTTGTATCAAGAAAGTATCTTTAAACGTTTTCATACAAAATGTTCGTTTATATCTTAATCTTCTAAACCAAATTCATTTGTCAACTTACTATTTATAATACTTGCAACTAATTTCAAATAAACAAAGTAAAAAAATATCGCTCTACATTGGTTAACTTTACATTAATAAGTCACAAAAATCTTCTCTAGTTTATTTCACATTTTGTAAAAAAATATAATGTTGTAACTGAAGAGAAGAAATATATTTTACAGAAAAATAAATTAACTAAAGTTAACAAAGTGATGTGATCATGACTTGGATGATGAAGATGAATAAATAAATAATTTAAAATGATGTGTAAGATTGGTAAGATGTTATATTTGACTTGGCTTGGCACCATAGGAATAACAACCAAGTTGTAACCAACGCTTGTTTTAGATTTAGATGCCAAATCAAATCAAAACCTAATTTGCTACATGCCTTTGGAATTTTGTTTTTACTGACCTTTTCGCAATACTATTTTACTTATAAAATTTATCTTCATTACTATGGCAATTAAAATAATGATTTATATTATTTTGCACCCGCACACTATAAACACAATATACTAGCGAAAGCACCGCTTTTTTACGTCAGATTATCATACGCCGAAAATAGCAGTCATTGGCAGGCGTTCTCTGGTGGAACATGGCAGGACAATGGTAAATGGGGATGACATTGCGGGCTGACTGAAATATAGGATGTTCCTATGTGTGATAGACTGTACAAAACTAAAATATTTATTATAAATAATAATTTATTCCTACATTAAAGCTGACAATATGTTGTCGTGATCGATGCACTTTATTAAAAAGATTAAATAAATACGACAGTAAAAAAACATAACTGCTAGCCGTCATAAAACTAATGAAAACCTAAAATATTTCTAGTGGCAATGATAAGTTTTATTGTAAGCAGGATGAAAATAATATTTATCTTAGAGCACAACTACTACTAAAACATTTGATTAAATTACAATCACAAAACTTTTAACCATTTTCACGCATTACAGTTTCATAAAAAATACATCTTAAAATTATGATGAAAACTTCTATCCGCTTATCAATCAATCACGCTGACGAATTACAGGGTGTTAATTTAATTGCGTGCCATAGCTTAAGGGGTGTTTCAGTAACGTATAAGGAGCCCATAAAATATATATATAAAAAAAACAACTCAAAAAATCAAATAACCAAAAGCCGGTATTTATTATGATTCCAAGAGCTGCGCCTACCTCTCGTGCTATAACCGAGCGCGCGCGAGTCACTATCATTGGTCGATGCGACTCGCGCGTTGCGCGGTATTGGTTACAGCACGAGAGGTAGGCGCAGCTCCGGGAATCATCATAAATACCTACCGACTTGTTTTTTTGAGTTGGATTTTATTTTTTTATGGGCTCCTTTAACGTTACGGAAACACCCTAAGCTATGGCACGCAATTAAATTAACACCCTGTATAGTTACCACATAGTTACTTAAAAAACATTAAACTAGTAAAAAATTATAAGTTTACAACATGTATTAGTAACGAAGCAACAATACGATCACAGAAAGAGATTCATACTAGCAGTGATCATTCATTTCGTAATTCATTAGCAACTACAAATCTTCAAATAGGAATCAACAAGTACTATAAATCTCTTCATGCGCCGAAAATGGTACCAATATCACAGTAAAATGATATTTGTAATGTTTATTAAAGTTGATAAATCGTCATGGAATATTTTAAGCAATGGCTTATTTCTAACTGAAAACAATTCAAGAAACAACTCCCTTTCTTACTCGTACAAAATATACAATGATATGTATAAATAGATCTGTACTTAAATCAAGCCTTTATGGCATTCTGCACATAATGACTTCTTTGCTGGCCTACCACCGTCAATTAAGTAGAAAATTTATTAATATAATTCGTTTAAAAACAGCATCATGATTCTTTAAATACAAAAACGTTAAAATTTATTAAAAGCTAATATACAGCAACGCTAGTTTTTATTTTTACAACCACTTTATGTCTAATCCGGCGAGCGAGCGCGTCTCTCATACCCTGTTATCTTGCTTCAGATGTTCGTTTTTACAAACTTTAATCAGTTCTTTCACTTTCTTTTTGAATTTGTTTCATTCGCCCGAAGCCCTGTAGTGAGGTCAGGTACTTCAGGTGGTATAATGCTGCAGAGTACATACTACTCTTGCAGTCAACGTTCCTCCCTGTACTGTGCGCTTGTCGACGAGTTGTCGCTTCGTCTTCTATTTTATCAATATTCATGCAGTTTATACACAGCACAAGTAACGAAAAATCACTATATTATTTTCTTTAAAAAAACAACGTCAGTGCTATATTTAATCGATTTATTCATTCGAATATTTCGAATGAAAGTAAAACGACTAGACGACGATGTAGCGCTAGGTGTGCTTTTTAGGATTTTTAATAATCAATATCACATGCCACTCCAATTTGAACAGTGTTTTCTTTTCGATTTTTTATAGACAACTAACCTATACAGTTGTTTAGAAATCTGGCAGTGTTCAATTCGGCTGCATATAAAATCACTAAATCTTGAATAAAATAGCAATGTGTCCTTTTCAATCCTGAGAGAACAGGAATGGCCATAATTTAAGTTAAGATTTAGTTGAGTCGTGGTCTCACCGAATCGTTAGCAGTGTCCATTCGTACCTCATCTCATCACTATGCGGGCGTGGCGATGTGCGGCGCGTGACGTCACGAGTGCGAGGCCAGCATGGCGTCCAGCGCCGCGTGCGCCTCCGCGTTGGACGTGAACTGCTGTTGCTGTTGCTGCTGCTGCTGCTGCTGCTGCTGCTGGGCGGCGGCGAGGGAAGACACCACATGTTGGGGGATGTTGATCTGAACGGGAACGTTTACGTTCGCGCTCGTAGGCACCTGGAACAAGTCAAACGAAAATAGTTTAGATAAAATATTACATGTCCCCGAACGAAACAGAAGTAAGTAATCGAAATCATAACAAAGTGTTGCGATTGTTAGGCAGTACATAGAATCTTCCAAGCGTTGAACCAGCTTTTGCTGCCAAGGGCAGTTGAGAGGTGTTTGGTTCTGGTGTCCTATCTGCAGGGCTATGACCCGCACTGTACACTTCGATTTGTCTTCACTGCATATGTTGCATACTTCACTATAATTAATGCCTGTCCTTTTCCGTTGTGAATTGCTCAACGAAAGAGATAATGTGTGTAGATAAAACGAAGTGTGCACATAACCCCGCAGGTAGCATAGCATCAGCATTGCTACCACATTGCTACTCACATGTATGGTGATCTCTGGCAGGATGGTGTTGTTGGTAGTCTGTGTCTGTCCGGTGGTTTGACTGTTTGTTTGTTCTGTCTTCTCCCCGGCGGCCTCGTCGCGCGCGCGCCGGTGCTCGTGCGACCGCGTGTGCTTGCGTAAGTGGTCTTTGCGGTAGAAACCTGCAACAGTTGACAACTACATGAACATTCAGCTCTATAAAGGAGCACCTGGCCATTCGATTTAGGAAAACCTGTCTGAAGCATATTAGACTGTTTATATAAACTGATACAATGGGTCATCGTGTCATGAGTCTAACCAAAGGCATTGACGGTCTACCATCCTGCACCGCCATCCATCCATTTTCATAAACCCAGACTAGCTAATTAGGCTGCATAGTCGGTCGGTTGTGGTCGCTCAGTATCATCCTATCCTACCCTATAATTCTGGTATTAACAAATCTTTTAGGGGCTGGACTTCCCTGACTACAATGGCGCCTATTAATCAAACCCCGTTTAATAATAGAGAAATCAATGAAAACAAATAGTTCAGCAATGTTACCTTTCCCGCACTCGCCGCAGAGCTCGGTCTTGACGCCGGAGTGTATGACGGTGTGGAGGTTGAGATGCTCTCTGCGCTTGAACCCCTTGAGGCACACTCCGCACACGAAGGGTCGCTCGGGGTTGTGTGCTAGCTTGTGCCGCTCCAGGTGCTCCTTGCGCTTCAGTCTGTAATGAAACACAAAGGGAATATAAGTTAAGCGTCAACTTTTATTACACGCGGGATTCCCCGTCCGGCTAAACCACAAAAGGCTAGGCGCACTGCGGCAGGCATTTAACTAAGTTTTCTTTTTTGTTAGAAAGACTTTTGGTTACGCATCTTACCCGGCCCCGCACAGGTGGCAGATGAACCGGCGCTCGATCTTGTGCACGATGAGATGCATCTCGAGCTGCGCCAGCTCGGGGTACGCCATCTGGCACTCCGGGCAGCAGTAGATGGCGGTCCCGTCTGCAGCCTGCGCTATGACCACCTGCCCGGGTTTGGGTCGCGCGGGTCGAGCGGGTTTCTTCTTGTACTTCTTCTTTTTCTTGCTCTGTATCCGCAGCGAGCCGTCTGAAATATGGAGAGGAGAATATAGAAATAAAGCCTTCTCTAAAGATTTTTCAAAACTAGTTATTTGGTAACGTTTTGAAGTGACAATTACAACGTCTAATAAATCTATCGCACGAAAAAGGATGACGCAATGTCCCGTTACGCTCGAGCCGATGCGAGAACGTGGCACGAGCGGCGCGGAAGTTTTGTTATGATTATGTCGTCGTTGTCACGTTAAACTATCGTCCGTAAACCAACTTTACAGACAAAAAAAATTTAAATTTTTATTTGATTGAATGAATATGACAGTTTTTCCTGTGGTACCTTCGGAGAGCACGGCGTCAGTGACGTCCTCCTTGGTGTCGCTGGAGGCGGCGCTGACCTCTATCTCTATCTGCTCCACCTTGTTGGCGTGCGTCGGGTTTAGCTTGAGGAACTGCTGCAGCGACACCGGCAGCGCCTGCGCTTGCTACCATACACAACACAAATTTTATTTTATTAGAAATTGCAGGGGAAGGAAGGGGATATGTAAGAGCGCCTATATATTTTTCGTTTTAATCAAACCACGGCACACCAGCGGAACTCTTTATATTACAGCGGCTGCAGCGCGTAGCTCTTAGCAACTGGGCGTGAATTTCTACGACACCAAGTGACATACCTACATCTCTTGTTTTTGAGAGCTAACTGGAGCTTGAACTTACAGGGAGGTCAGTGTAGTCATTTTTAACAAGGGTCTAGATTGCGTGTAGCAACTCCCTGCTAAGCTGGTGGCCCTATTATTGGCACTCGTATACAAATAGCAAATTGGACCTTACACTAAAAATCTTAATGTTTTTGCGTATTCCCAGGCCCACTGCCCTATGATACCACATAACACAGAATCCCGACACTGGAAGTTGGGGTTGTATAGTTACCTGCGGCTGCAGCGTGTTGAGGTACTTGATGAGGTCGGCCTGGCTGCTGCTGGTGGGCTGCCACGAGCCCGAGCTGCCCTCCGTGCCTTGAGAACTCTCCTACAACAAACACAGTGTCATTACGCAACTAAAAATTTTGTAGTTTTCCTGTGAATGCAGCTTAATTGCATCACTTGATCCATTTACTAGGAATAATATCAATCAGGTACAAGTAGCGGCACGAAACTCTAGCGCTGACCGTTATTGCGCAGAAGTCAAAAATTAGATCTCTCAGGGGGGCTAGAGGGAGGGACGAAGGGCGCGTCATCCAATGGTACTATCAAATGGTACAACTGGCACGGCGGGGATTTGTTGTCTTGAGCAGTTTCTATTAAACAAGATGACATCATCTCGTCACGCTCAACGGATCTCAATTAGATTGGCCACCTTCACCAGGGTCACCAAAAATCTGTTACGAGAACTAAGTGAGAGAAGGCTACTCCGTATCGGTACTCACATCATCGTTCATATTGTCTTCGCACTCCTCCTTAATGACGACGTTGTCCACGTTGCTGTTGTTGTTGCTGCTCACCGTGTTATTGTTTAACACCTTCCCGTCTTCTACATTGTTGATTATTATCTGCTGGTTCGGCGTTATGAACACCTGCACAAAGGGTAAAATAGTACTACGAGAAATAAGGAACAAGCGCCCATAGTAACCTCAACTTATGACCTAATACATAATCTAGTTAGGCACAAAACTTAATCACCAAAAGTTGAGGTCATGTCCCTTATTTCTTGTAGGATAACTAAATGAAAGATTACTCAGAAGAAAAAATCATAACATCAAAATTAAAATATGATCTATCTATATTATCATTCATTAACATCATAGTTTTAACTACGTTTGGTATTTTTTTTCTATAACCTGACCGGTGACTAAAAATACCTGATATAGAGGTACCATATAGAGAAGGGCTTATAGGAAGTCCATAAACCCTTCTCATATACTATCTTCTGTCTCTCTCTCTGCAGTCTTTTTAATCAGTGGTCATGCTATACAACGTGTAACAGAAAGGGTATATGCATCGTGAAATGTGTGAATCTACCCATGAAACTGAACAACTTTCCCTAAGGAACAAAGGTCGAAGTACGAAAAAAATAATTTTACTTCCCATACTAAATACGCTATCAGCTGATGCATTTTGTATGAAAGGTCACAATTTTTTTTTTGGTTTTCGACCTATGTTCCTTAGGGAAAGTTGTGCAGTTTCATGGGTAGATTCACACATTTCACGATGCATATACCCTTTCTGTTACACGTTGTATACAACCCCATATTTTCACAGCGAGACTGAAGAATAGTCTTCTCCTGGATAAGTTTGCTCCGCCGTCTGTTGTTCATCTCTGAACTGATGACTATGGTCACCAGAGCAAAAACCTTTTTCAAATAAGATGTTAATCTGACCTGATGTTGTACGGGCTGCTCCTGCTTGTGCTCGGTGAGCAGCTGCATCTCCTGCGGCACCTGCACCACCTGCACACCTGCCACACAACGACAAGTCACTAACCACTCCGAGTGCTCAGATTACAATACAAATAGGATGGCGCGTAACATGTGATGGGGAGGGGCCATGAATACCGACCAATATCACACTGCTCCTTATTTAAACTCAATAAATAAATGGGTTGGCGCGAATTTTCATTGTTACTAAATACAGTGTATCCTATTCTTGTATGGGACGCTGTTGGAACCAAAAAAAAAACGATTGTGTTACGTTAGTATTCGTGCTCTAAATCTACGATTCAAACATTTGTTTAGAAGTATGGGCGAAACAGAAAACTGATACATTAGCGTCTAGTGATAACAATTTTTCATCAACATGCACGGCATGCACCACATAACATTAAAATAGCAGTAACTTAATGAGTACATAGATGAAAGAACATAAACACACACACACACACAATGCAATTGAATGGACAACACAACACACTTATAGACGGAAAACTAAATCACCTGTTCGCATCCGGAATGTTCCTGAACACATAGAAAAAATTGCATCAGTATGTTATTTAAAAGCTACATGCTTTTAATTTACAGTTGATACAGCCAACGGATTATAAAATCGACATCAATCAAATACATCAGTCACAATATGTATCGTCTCAATTCGCGCAATAGTAGTTAGATAAATAAACAAAACCTAGGCATATGCCTCATATTCTTATTTGTGAAGTCTTTTAGAAGTAATTTTTAAAATAGTAGTAGTTATATTTACCTTCAGGTAATGTGTTCCCTAGGAGTTGAATACCGCCGGCTTCATTGCTTTCTGGCGGAAACGCAACCGTCAATACTGCGCCACCTACACGTTACAACATCAACAAATATACATTAAATATGTGTGTGGATGGATACTAGTTATGTATTTGCTACACTTCGCTATGGTTATAGGTTGGCGTTCTTTATAAAATAATTAAGACATATCCACTAGCGGAAATGTATACAACTGTACTTCCATGACGTGTTTAGGGTCAGAATGGCATCACCCAATCTTTTCGTATGTGTCGTCAATGTCGAGAATTAATTATTTCATTGTAACTTCGATTTTAATGTTCTAATGTTCAGTGAACACCGCTGTTTTATGTCTTACAACTCACCTTGCTGGAAGCCCTGTAGGCCTTGTATGGGGATCTGCATCTGGTATTTGGGTTGCTGCTGGAGCATGCTGGGGCTGAGCACCTGGATCTGCACCGTCGGCTGCGGGTCACCTGCGTATTCACAGCGTTCAACATTATTGTTCCTATTTAAATAAACAGTTCAGTAGACTGGACTAGCTTTAATAAGAAGACAACAAGAAGAAACAGGATATGCAAAACAGAGAGACAGGATATGAAACTTGGAAGGCTGTAAATCTGCCAAAAAAGATGGAGATAGTGGTGTTAATTCAGGACGCACTATTACTAATTCTAATTCTTAGTAGCGCTGTCACTTTCTTAAATTTGACATAAGAACAGGATAGCAAACAAACACGTGACTTTGACATTCTTAATTTGACGTACGGCGCTTTAAATAAGGAATGACCATAGAGCGTGCTCACTAATTTTACTTAATTTAAGCTGTCTTATGTCAGATAAGAAATGTCAAACTCACGTATTTGTTTGCTATCCTGTTCTTATGTCAAAGTTAAGAAAGTGACAGCGCTACTAAGAATTAGAATTAGTAACTGGACGGCGTGAATTGAGGCCAGTGAAAGGAAAAGCTCGGCATTCAGCGTCTCGTTACAGGAATATACAGAGAAGAGGTCTTCTTCTATACTGGTCTAGGAGCGATAAAAACATAGAATGTATCAGCTGCTTTTCCTCCCGGGCATACTGTAAAAACCAGCAAAGGGATTCGAGGGTGTGCTGTAGTCTGTAATATAGGCGATGGGCTGACAACCTGATATCTCAGAGGTGACGTTAACGGCTCTCTAAGGGACAAAGGCATGAATGTATTTATGTAGAAGAGGTCTACACCCAGCAGTGGGTGGGTGTGTGTAAGTGTAGGCCTATAATGGTGTTGGCTTTCTGCTATGTACTTTTTATCCTTACAACACCCAAAGATTGCCTGGTAGAAATTGCTGCTTAAGCAATAAGGCCAAAAAAAGGCAATAAAATACAATATAGGCATATTGTACTGTTTTGTTCCTTACTTTTCTGTGGTACTTGTACAATAAAGAATTTTGTATTGTTGTATGTATGTGTACTGACCGGGCTTGGTGCCGGGCAGCGCGATGGGCACGGAGATGAGCTGCGGCGCGTGCTGCACGTACTGCACGCCCTCGCCCATGCTCACGCCGCCCACGCCGCCCACCATGCCCACCACCTAGAAAAAATAATGGTCAAGTAAGCGCGCTGTTATCGTCAAGAGAGCTTTAGAAGAATAGGAAATTCTGCGTAACATAAAACATCCGAAATATTTATCTGCCAAAAGGGGAACCTAATCAAATTGTCCTAAAACGTTGCGATTTCTTATTTCAGGTGAGTTTAGTTGTACGCTAATTTAAGTACCCTAGTTCAGGACTGATAGCATAGCACAACGCCATCTTTTCGGGCAGTCGACGAAAAAGCCGATTAAAGGAATCCAGTAAATCAAGAGACAGTGTAGTGCACAAATGTGGTATTAACCGCCAATCAGTTAATGTCCAGCACTAAACAGCGGTTCATCAGGTCATTTCTCAACTCGATAGAAGATCACCTGTTGCAAGGTGGCGCCGTTGTTGCCAACATTCTGCTGTATTTTCTGCAGCTGCCCGCCGGCGGTGACGAAGTGGGTTCCTCCGCCGACCGTTGAGAACGTGGCGAAGTTCATATCGTTGTCTTCTTCACTGAAATTTAAAAAAAAACTAAGCTTTATTGAAAGTACTCTCATTATTTATTTAATATTAAAAGTTATCATGATAATGTTATATGATGATGATTTCAGCCCATATCTAGTCAAGGCAAAAGCCTCCTCTTCCTTGTGTCATAGCTGCTGCTGTTTATGGGTAAGTTAAAATAAAAACGAAATTCGTGAAAGGAAGTATACTCCAAGTATATTATGTTGTAGGTACTAGGTACTACCTACTAATAATATGTAGCAACTTTCTATGTAGGTAAAAATTCTTATTACTTCTTTCTTCCATTACAATTTTATTATTTTTAAAATTATTGTAAATACTACCCAGTATAACATTTAACGATATAAGGCTTATTTCCTAATACAGCTAGCGAATTATTTACATCCGATTTGCGAAATTGTTGCACAATGACAAGTGAAAGCAGGAAGTGTAACCAACTTCTATGACTTGTTTTGTCTTCATTCCAACATAATGATTGTAAGTTGCGACATATCCTTCCAAACGATGTATCACAGAAATATACAAATGCAGTAAATAATTTAAATCGCAAAAAACAAAGTAAAAGTAGCGAAACAATAGGAGAAAATCACTGAAGTGTCTCATGTGAATTAATTTGAAGGAAAAGGAAAGTGATGTTTATCCCCATACCAAGAGGCATCCTCTCTTGAAGGCATTTTCTGCATGTCACACATCGTGGCACCCTCCGCCGCGCGGCGGCGGGCGGGAGAAATATCGGCACCTCCAAATTATCACGACACTGTATCCCCACGTCCCACCACCGGCTGGATCACACTGGGACCATGGTAGGGCACATACCACTGCCGACCACCTCGCGCACCACACTACTAAAACTGCGCAGTGAGAGGCGAAAGATGCTCGCGACCAAGAAAGTGGGTTAAAGAAAGTTTTTATGCAGGCTCGACTTGACTGTCGACTGTCGGGTTGGCTGTACAGTGGCCGCGCATGTATGTGGTACTAGCGTGATGCTCACTTTCTCTTTGGGACTTTCACAAGACGCGACGCGCGCTCAGTGCGGACGTGGTTCACTGAGCGGACTAACTAAGACAGTTGGGTAATCTTGCTGCAAGCTTCGAGTGCGCCACGCTACTTATTGCTCGGCGCGATTATTTGCAAATAAGTAGAGATAATTCGTGCATATTTTAGATTTTAGACCAAAAGTAAAAATATCCTGTAAATTGAACTATTATAGAAAATATATAAAAAAATAATGTATCAGTTTTAAATTTGTTTTCGAGGGTATGAATTCGCAAAGTAATTACCGAAATTATATTGCCTATGTCAAAAATAAAATTATGGAGGAAAACAGAGGGAAAGATAAAAAGAAACTGCCATTATTATACTGGGTGTAAAAAAATTAGCTGACCAAACTTAAGGATGTGGTCCAAACCGTGAAACTAAACAACTATCCCCAAGGAACATACCTAGGCCGAAATATGAATAACAATTTAGCCCTTCCATACAAAATGACTGGAGCCACTGTTACCACACTGGGAGGTCCAAATATTTTTATTTTTTCGACCTATGTTTTTATTACTCCATGAATATAATTTAAAAAATTGGCTAAAAGATGATAACTACCTACATATTACTCATATTTCTCCAGTTAGATTTATTAAGAAAATTGAGAAATATGATTTGCTAACCTTTCAATCCCACTGATGTCAAATAATGAGCCTAATAACATATAATAAATTTATTTAATGGGACTTATTGGGGTGAATGATGACTTAGTTAGGGGTCATTCCATGTCAAGGCAAATTTTTTGAAGTTCTCTTTTTGTTTACTTTGTAGCTGCTTAATTATCTCAATAACATTGATTCATATGAATTGAGCAAAAATTTTAACAAAAGTTAAATTTTTACCTATTTTTTTGTTTGTTGAAGTGAGAGAAAAATGTTCACTTGGTAGTAGTTGTACATTAGTACAGGTATTATATTACTCCATGGGATAATTCCAGACGACGGACCAGTATGTGACCAGTTGACGTCACAGACGACATCAGTTTAAGTTAGACCTTCAGCAATACAACAAAAAAAACCACATTCAATTTGGTGCAGTAGTTTTTTATAGCACGCGAACAAACATACAGACAGACAGACAAAAATTCTAAAAACAGTATTTTTGGCTTCTATAACATTATTAGAGACATATAGATCCCTAAATTTATTTTTTCTTATTTATCTCCCATGTACAGACATCAACCTGTTACAATTTGTATCTACATCTTAAGTTAAGTTAAGTAACAAAAACATTGTCGAATTGGGTGTATGCCTGTAAAGATAATGTATTGTGTATTATTAACATAAATAAATAAATTGAAATTGAAAATTGAAATTTTATTATATGTATAGATGATGATAATCATGTCATAAAAATATAGTACCAACTTGGATAAATTAGTACAATGTAATTGATAGAAAGCTTACATATTGTTGGAGGTCACAGAAATGTCAGTGACCTCAATTTTATATCTCTAGCAGCTTGATGACCATAATGTTCTCTTAGGATGGTGTTATTGTATTATTTATAATGTAATGATGAATTTGGTTGACTTGAAATATACTAAGGAAAAGCATTAACAGAATTTATGCAACCAGCTCTCTTGTTATAGGAACAAAGCATTAGCATCTAAAATGGCGTTGCTTTGCAAGATTCTAGTTACGCAATTACAATAGGTTTTTCCATTTATAAAGTATAATTTAATTAAAATTTTTGAGTTTGGAGTGCATGGTGCTCCATGGTGGGCGGATCCCGACAGACGTCGGAGGTTGTTAACCCCTACCAGTTTCTTGGTGCGTCCATCGCGCGGACGCTACGCATCCCCACCATGTGAGGACTCCCCTCCATGCGCTGCCCAACACCAAATCACTCCCGCTCCCGGCGCTTCCTCCACCAGGAGCCGAAAGAGGAGGGGTGGCACTCAGCCTCGCGCGCGGCACTGCGCTGCAGGGCCTCACAACCCGCCACGCGCCACAAATAACGGTACAGAAAGTACCGCTTCAATAATAGGGTCATGGATTTTCACACGTATTATTCCAATCAAATCTAAATATATACGTACCTTTTCACAATTTTCCTGTAACAGTACAGTTCTGGCTTATTTCGAGGAAACTGCTTTCATTTACAATTCATTGCAATAATTTTATAAACACGTAAACAGTAATCAAATCGACGACGTTTCCTTTCTTTCTTGACTTGACAACAAATGAAATCCGCCATTTTTATTTCTATTCTATGAATCACATCTCACGTAATATTTCTACAAATCGTAACTAGATGGCGCTGTAGCATGTTTTTTTTTAATAATCCTTGCCATTTTAAATTAATTTACCATTTTGGTAAAATCTTGTTTACGAATCGGATTCGGAGCAGTGCAAACGCTCTTATGGGTTAAACAAATCTTTTTTTAAATAAATTATATTATTAAATAAGCATTAATTCTAATTAAATCTTTTTTATATTTATTAATAAGCTAGGTAATACAGTATGATACAATACACACTAAGCATAACAATAAATTACACACAAAACTTATTTTAATTCACAAACATTACACACATTCAAAAAGGAAATTCTTGACCAGTCCTTTGTATTCTCTCTAAATGTAACTCAAACAATAGCTTATTGTCAAAGTAGTAGTTGCTCTGTGAGGAGCTAACTCCTGGGTCATAGCTGGGCCTCCGCTCCGAGTCAGGTGATGAATTTGACGATGAGATTCCATTCTCCGCGTTGATCTGATTGAGTTGACTAGTTTCCTGGACTTGTGCACTGGTACTAGCCAGGTTATTGTTTATGTGCAAGTTGTTGATTCTCTTTGACAGAGGCATGAACTCACAGCTGTCATCTTCTCTGGTCCTTTTTCTGCAAAATTACAATTTTCATTATAAAGCAAAGTTCGAGTTCTGATAAATGATTTATGGGTCAGAGAGTCATCTTCTGGGCGGAAGAGTAAGAAGTCAAAAATAATTTTTAAGTTATAGTACCTATTATTTTCTGTCATATTTCTGAACATATAGTTTCCATTGTGTTCAATATTTGCAGACCAATTGTTGAGAGTCGGAGCTTTCACAAAAGCCATCTGCACACGTACAGGTCACGATATCGTAATTAGTTTATCACTATCAAAGAAAATTGCATGCAAATCGCTGTAAATAATCAAAAATACAACTCGCATTTGTTTGTCAAATCAAATCAAATGGCAGTGCGAGTGCGACGATCAAATCCATAGACGAAACACATACTTTTTTTACTTGGGTTGCCAAATAAACAAACCAAATTCCGACATTATTATTCTTCCCTCGCTTTCTTCCATATTCTTCATTCGATCTTCGCGAAAATAGTCAATCAAATGTTATTAGAACGACATGTTTTATTCGCAAAGAACCTACCTACTTATTTTTTTCCAGTAAGATTGAGCAATGTTTTCACCATTTTCTGTTTTCACAGTGTCTCTTCACGAAGATTCGATCGATGGTCTTTTCAATGTGACGTTACGTTACGTTTCAATGTGAGCAATGTATGGTCTCGTTTACATTGGAATGCTTTACTCGACCATACATTGCTTTATTTTCGGCCTCTAAAGTAATGTACTTACTACTTCATATTTCCCCGCATTTAAGGAAATTCCCCACATATTAGCAATACTGAACCAGTTCGAGAAAAGTGAAAGGCCCAAAGGTATCAGTTACCAGGCCAAAACCCTCTCAAAAAAAAAAAGGCAACAGGTTCAGCTGATTTCTGGAGTTTTGCGCGGGAAGCGTAACGAATCACACGTATGGACTGAATTTCTGGCTTTTTAATTTAGTTTTTCGCGGTTATTATTGTGTTAGTGTAGTGGGATTAGCATAATAATGTGCCGGTAGTGAAAGACAATGTGGTGAAAGTAAGAGATAAAGTACAGAAATCCTATATGGTTCGACTCGACACTCCCGCGTTAATCATCAGAGAGCATTAGATGGCGGCCACTCGCGATCTAATGAGTTCTAGGTTAGGTTAGGTTAGGTTGGGGTTTTCCGCGGGGGGCATGAAAAATCTGACGGACTTTGTTCCTCGCTCTTCTAAATTAGTTCCTTGCAGCGTTTGTTGTATTTAATGTGGTGGATTTAATATAATGATCTGCTGACGAGGAACAATATGGCGGGAGTAAGAAGCAAAGGAAGGCGCTACCGTACGATTCGGATTGTTATCTTCGCGCAAAAGTCTGTTGAGCATTAGAATGTGAATCATCGGCGCATTCCAATGACTTTTAGGTTAGCGTAGGTTAGATTAGGTATAAGAAGACAAAAGAAAATACACTCTGAAGACTAGGCTGCATGGGCTCACGCTCTTCGCCTTCCCAAGTGGGAGAATAAAAAAGAAATCAGCTGATTTCTTGTCTATGGTTAGTGTCTACATAATTCATAATAAGCGTCAATAGATGGCGCTTGAAACCATGTTCTGTAGGTTTACTAAATACTGTGGCTTTCGCTAGATGGCATGGCATGGCAAGATTGTAAAATCACTTGTAAATAAAGCACGAAATATTTTTCTTACAGACGATCAATCAGGAGAATCAGCCTGCATTGTCCTAACCAGACTAGGGAAAATCTCACAATGAATGAATGTATGTGATAACAACTTCTTTGCGTGGGACTTCTTTACCCCGTAGGAATCGAACCCACAACCTCTGGATCGGATCGGGAGACTACTGCCTTGCCTGCCTATGCTCTGCCTATCATGTAAGGGATACAGCTAGGCGTGATTTAATATGTAGGTATGTGTATGAATTTCGCAGATAAAGATAATATTTTCAAGCAAATCATCTCTAGTTTATTTTTGATGTCATAAGTTTCAAAAATTCTAAAGTTGCTTATTTCTTGCCTGGTCCTATGAATCTTATTATTGCGTTTTGTGTCACATCTGTTACTTGCATTATCAGTAATTCAATGATTTGTAGTTGTTTTTTTTTTTATTAAAATCAAAACTGGCAAAATTAATTTAAACTTTAAAATAATTATGATAGCATAAATCTAGGGATTATTACTGAGCGTACCTACCGCTTTGTCATAATCATAACATAACCAGACTGGGTGTTTCCGTTTTCCCATGGGAATAGATATTATCAAAACTGTTATCAGGCTGTTATGGTTTAAAACTTTTATTTTCACAGAAACCTTCAATACAAACTATTCAAGATAGATGATGCTTTCGTATTTCTTAAGTAGTCTCGTGTACAGTCGCTCACAGAATTAATACTTTCTCTATTCATAGTCATACACAATCTCGCTTTCTCGCATAGTCTTCATGTCATGAGAGGCGAGAATTGTTCAATTCATAGATAATCCGACAACTGTAACGTTAGGTACTTACACACAACTACGTAGGTATTGTGTAAAAGCGCTGGGAAAAACTGTTATTAGGTATACCACTGACATGGATTCTCGATAATTTCCATTGTGTTCATCGATACGAATGATACGACAGAGGAAAGCGTTGTAGTTCATTTCACATTTTTATGTTGATGTCAGTAGGTCGATCGGCTGGATTCAAACTTAGGATACAATACATATCATTACGCTATCTGACTAAGGGGGTAGGCAGGAAATTGAATTTTAATTGTTTTTAACCGATTTTGATGAAGGTTTTTGTATTCGACTGAGTGTGGTGTGACCTGCCTAGCGATGGGCGGGTGGAAATTTCCCGTGCTCGAAATATTCTCTTCGGAGAATATTCTCGGAAAGTTTCCATTGTGCTCGAAACTTTCCCTGGGACCGAGAACATTCAGTATCGATTATACATTTAATTGTAATCAATGAAAGCTTATTCAGTAATGTGTAAAACTAATAAAAAATCAATAAAACATTATGAAGGTACATTAAATAGCTTGAAACAGCCATAGTAAAGGATTTATTTCAGAAGGTTTTCAATTAAATTATAAGATTTAGATTTAAATGCATCAAAAATACTAGATTTAAGTACAATGAAATGAACTTTACTTTTACGGGTTTTTTCATTCATTGCAACACTGACGACAATTCCACGCTTTTATACTTAAGAATTATATATTAATTTAGTCGTACTACAGCCGGACAAATTTAACCTTTTCGCCGCCACTGACGACGGGTGTAGCCGACAGCTCGCAACTTGCCCTCAGCGCCATAGTCGGCTATAGCCGACAAAAAGTAGTAAACAAATTTATGTTAAAAAACTGGCAATTTTAGAACTGTATATTGTTTTTATTTCGCAAATTTAATCTTGAGGAAATCATTATAATTTTGCAGGTATGTCCCAGTTTTCCGAGAATTTTGATATAATTGCATGCTAAAAGACGGACTGAAAACGCCTGGAAGAGCTATTGGGCAATGAAAGATCTTATGAAAGGTGACTTGCCCCTTACCTTAAAGCGTAAACTCATGGATATGTGCATTCTTCCCATCCTTATCTACGGAGCTCAAACCTGGTCTTTGACTGATGTCCAAAAATTCAAACTCAAGGTTTGCCAACGTTACATGGAGCGCAGCATTCTTGGAGTTAAACTGATCGACCGAGTTCGGAACTCAGTGCTGCATTCCCAAACAAAAATTGTAGACGTAGCTCAGAAGGCTGCCTACTTGAAGTGGGACTGGGCTGGCCACGTCAACCGTATGCCGAATGTTCTATGGGCTAAAATTACCACCGACTGAGAACCAAATGCAATAAGGCGACGTGGACGACCCCGAAAGAGGTAGCGCGATGAATTGGACGCATATCAAAAAGCATGGCGGGTATTATCAATGGATCGTGAAAAGTGGAAGGAAGGGAGAGAGGCCTTTGCCCTGCAGTGGGACACCACAGGCTCATAAATAAAAATTATAAAAAAAATATATTAAAAGTAAGGATAGGTAGTTACTCTTTGTCGGCAAACCACTTCTTCGGTAAAACATTTAGTTTAGTTGGGTTCTGATTCTATTGTTTGTTGCGCACGTGCACTTTATAGCAGCGATTACATTACCCGGCCGACCAGGCCCGATTTAGGGTAGGGAGCTCAAAACGGCAAGTCTAATCGCAGTAAGGAAGTAAGGATCCTGATTAAGGGCGATCGTGCCGTCCCGACCGTCCTACCTCCTGATTTCGGATGCGAATCGGGTAATGTGATCGCAGTAAGGGAGTAAGGGAGCTCAGTCGCTGCGCGGCGTTCAGTGCGAGCGGACGTTTTTGTCAATTTAGCGGTAATAAAATACGCGTTGAAGATGTCCATCAAACATAGAAATTATATCACTTATACTCACGAGATATAGTATAATATTATTTCTAAGCCACCAAACAAGAAATGCGATTAAATTTTGAATGAATACGTGTATATAGTGAGAGACATGCCGTATCTGATCTCAAATCTATTGCATTTACATCCTAGGCTCCAACAAAAAATGTTTATTTATCTTTTTCTTCATGTCGTGTGAGTTTCGAGTCGATCGACCCGATGAACCCTAATGTCAGAGTTTTCAAACCGCCCAATAGCACACCTAATAAGCCTCTGACATGGTTTGTGTATCGACCCACTGACAAAAACAGCTACCGGGACCGACGGCTTATGTCCTCCGAATCAGGGTTTGTTTTGTTTCATACAATCAGGAGGTTCAGATATTTCAATGGTAGATACTATTAAATGTATGTTTGTTAATTCATTATTTAATTATGACCGCAATGCGGCAAGTTTTGCAGTCGATCAATCGCAGCATGAATAATCATCATAACCAGAGGTCGGAAATTCGGGTGCAAAAAAAGTAAAAAGCCACTGTTTGAGCTACTGAGAGTTGCTACAACCACCTTTTTCAAGATTTTTAGGGCCCCAGTTTATTTTTCTTTTATAATTGTTTTAGTAATGCTAATGTGTTCTTTGCGTCAATATAATTCGAAACTGTTTGATTTTTTTTTATATTTGTTTTAATTTGAAAGATATAAGTAGAAATGTGTTTTCAATGTACTGAAAAATAATAAAAATATAAAAATATCGTTTGATTGTTTGATATTTTTATTGAATACCATTTAGAAATGATTTGTACGATGCTTTTATTATTTTTACACTAAAATTTGAATGGGGTCCCCGGGGGCCCAAAAGTGTTTTATTTCTTAAACAAAAAAATTGCGAGAAAAAAAAATGACAAGATTAAAAAGCGTTTATCTTGTCTTAACCTTGCCAAATACGAATTTTAATTTTAATTTTCTCCGCAATATTTTTTGGGGCCCCCGGGGGCCCCATTCAAATTTTAGTGTAAAAATAATAAAAGCATCATTTTTAAATGGTATTCAATAAAAATATCAAACAATCAAACGATATTTTTATATTTTTATTATTTTTCAGTACATTGAAAACACATTTCTACTTATATCTTTCAAATTAAAACAAATATAAAAAAAAATCAAACAGTTTCGAATTATATTGACGCAAAGAACACATTAGCATTACTAAAACAATTATAAAAGAAAAATAAACTGGGGCCCTAAAAATCTTGAAAAAGGTGGTTGTAGCAACTCTCAGTAGCTCAAACAGTGGCTTTTTACTTTTTCTGCACCCGAATTTCCGACCTCTGATCATAACTTTAGACTATCTTTATTTGAATTCAGCACACAGAGAATATTCTCGAGAATTTTGGGAAACTTACGGAGAATATTCTCGGGAACATAGGAAATATACGAAACGATAAGTGTTTCTGACATGTAAAACATCTAAAACAGTTCATATATTTGAAATTTAGCTATTAGCATATAAAAAGAAAATTAAATCAAGACTTAACACCAATGTTCTCCTAAATTCTCGTTCCATCGGAAACTTTCGAGTGCGTTTCCGAGAATATTCTCGCGCCGGAGAATATTTCGAGAACGGCACAACGCTAGACCTGCCTGGACTCGAACTTAAGATACAAATAATCACGCCACCTGACAAAGGGGGTAGGCAGAAAATTGAATTTGATTGTTTTTTAACCGATTTTGATTGAACTTTTTTATTCGACTGAGCGTTACTTAAACTCAAAGTGGCAATACAAATATTTCGGCATATCATCATCAGCTCATATAGGTATTTACCTAGGGTAAATACGCTAAATGTCGGCCCCTTTACGGATTTTCTAACTTTGGATTGCTCTGGCTTCATCAGTTTGCAACGAAAGGATAGCTTTTGCTGCGTTTTAGACAGATTGATAAATCTATTTTATGTTTGTAGGCTTAAAATTGACTTTTCTACTAAAAGAAAAAAGTAGTAAGGCTTAAAAGCGACGAGGTCCAAAAAACCCAAAAGTCGGCCGTTTTCAGCCCAATGGTCGGTCCCACTTTTCCCAAATGTCGGCCGCGTATAGGATGTTTAAAATTAAGACAATGAAAAATATTATTAATATTATTTATATATTATAAGCATAAATTTAATAGATAGCAACAAGTTCCAAAGGATATTTGTCCTATCCTAAACCATATTTTGTCATAAAAATGTTTTCAATAATGTCAACTCCTCAAAGTCAAATCATTTATTTCCAAATAGATTCTTACGAACACTTTTAGAAATCCTAGTAGGTATGCCTATGTCAGCGTTAAATTGTAACAACTGTTAGTTTACAAACTTACTCGTCAGTTTATATACTATCAGATACGTCAGTATAATAATATTTCTATGACTATCAGTAGGTTAGGTTAGGTTAGATTATAAATTTCCTAAGATAGATTATATCTAACAGTTTATGCAATATTACGGTGACACCTATATCCAAACCTCACTTCTTTGTAATATTTATTTATAAATAATAAAATAAAATCATCATATTAATAAATATGAAGTTTTGAGGATATAAGTTAAAAGAAAAAATAAATTAAAAACATTCAGCATGTATAGTGGCGCTAGAATTCGAGGCTGGCCGACATTACGATCTATAATACTTCTAAAGCCGGCCCCTGTTTTATGTACCTTATTTATCGAGATTCAACTAATATCCCTCCGGCCGTAATTTGGTGATTAAACGTGAAATAGATTTATGTACCTATAACCCTTACAAATTTTCATAATTAGCCAATAAAATTCGTTAAATCGTTGAATTTATAAAACAGACTGCATTTGCTTTAAGTCGGCCCCGGCCGAGATTGCGCTTTTAAGCCAAAACTCGTGTTCTAATGGCGGCCCCCTATTTTTCCCTTAAACCAATACGTAAAATGTTGCAAAAACTATGTCAAAATGTAGTAAAAATAACTATTTAGTGATAAAACAGCTTAATATAAAATAAAATAAACGTAAAATGTTTTTAACATAAATCCCCGAAGTGTGGGTACTCACAGCAAGTAAGCTACTTTAGCGAAGAATTTGACGCTTCCACGGCGCGATCTCTACTGACGCTCAGTGTGCGATGAGCGAGTGACGTAATTGGATGGTAACGGTTTGTACGTATTAAGTATAAATTAAGGTTGCAATACGTGTGGCACAATCCCCATTTATTACTTTATGAACTTAAAGCAAGCTGAATACGTGTAAATGGCCGACGTTTGGGGGGGGGCCGACGTTAGGCATATTTACCCTACGTCCGTCCCGTCCCGTCCACCGAGGGGCACGACACGAGCCGGAGCCTAGGTACCTACCTACCCTGAACTGAAAATCGGTTCAGCCATTCAGGCGTGAAAATGTATAACAGTTATTTTCGGGTTTATATTAGTAGGTAAGGTAGGTAGGAGCATTGCGATTATGTAACATCTGACGTACCTAGTAGGTAGGTAAGTAACGTATTAACGAACTTCGCGCCCCGACGCTTGACTCCACTCAAGGTCGGCTTAACAGTCACGAAGTTCTGATTTGTATGTAGGTAAGTGTTTAGTTAGGTAGTAGTTGATTGTTTACGCATGGCAGAAAAGACGTGATTTAGGTAGGTATTTCTGGATTTATTGTCTCACGTTCAATATTAAGTACCTACTTACTTATGTACCTATTTTATTTGTCATCCATCAGTCATCACATCAATTTCTATCTCTATTAGGTAGGTAGGTACCTACTACCTATTCTATCTGCCTTTCTCTACTTCATCTCTAAGAGGTAGGTATCATCGTCTTTTACTGACACGGTTTGCTAAAATTATATTCCTGGAATCAACGTGGTCGTGCGTGTCTTGCTTGGCTATCTACGAACGGATGGGTGAACGATCTTTGTGATTTGAATTCAAATATCGAACTCCAACGGCCGGAACGAAGGCCATACGAATCGGTTAGGTAGGTAGGTACCTATTTCGATGACGTAGCGTAGGTAGGTAGACGTAGCGTAGGTACCTAGTTGTTTGGATCGAGGTTTGGTCATAAGTTTGGTTGGATCCTATCGTTCGCCGTAATTCGCAGTTCTATCTTATTTATTATTATAACCGAGGTTATTTATTTTTTGTCTGAAATCCTCACCTCGGGTAATAGACAGGCATGCTCGGGAAAAAAGAAGACTGGTAACAATCTTTGATTTTTATATTCTTGCAGGTCAGCAAGGAAAGTAATTATACCATGGAGGTAATAGGTAGGTACTATATTTATACCTTATCTTTTGACTAGAATTTATTACAGACAAACAGTAAATTCGATAATAGGTAGGTACCTACGGATATCAGTTGATAAACTTTCATCTACCTACGTTTCTTTTCTACGTAGATTTATATGTAAAATAAATAATTTAGTTTAGGCTTACCTATTAAACTACCTACTGTAATCGCGGTCATCGCAGATGCATTAGGTAGGTACTATTTTAGTACCTAATGATTAATAGGTATTCACATAGGTAGGTACGTAGGTAGTTACGAGTCTAGCATTCACATTATATTTTAGTAGAGGGCGCACTGTGTATACTTGGTTGGATCTGCAACTGCTGCTGGTACCTACGTAAACTTCCATTTTTTTAGGAAACCGTCTGAATATGGCTGCGTGCGGCCGCCGGCAAAGGCAAGGTTTGCTAGCTCGTGTCAGCCACACTCGGCCAAAAATGGTGCGAATTCGAACCGACTGCGCCTCCACTGCTAGTCCTTTTACGGCCATCAACTTGCCTGCCTTTTAAATGCAGCTGCCTGTCAATTAAGGTGATTCCTCCCGGCAAATGGTTGTTTTTAAAAGGATATTTCTCCTAAATGAATCAATGGAAAATTCTAAAAAAATATACATCTAAGAAATTAGTTCATGGTCTACAATTGGGTACTTGACTGGGTAGCTTAAAAAATTCAAAACGTTTATACTTAAAACTAATGGCTAAAAATATTGTGGATTTCATTAATCATTTAAAAAAAAATGCACATTTCGATTTTAACAATCGAATTAAAAGTATAGTCAATATTTACTAAAATGTGACGTCATAATTTACTATTTTCATACAAAAAAGCGTTTTTGACATTTCATAAAAAGTTGCTGATTTGACTAGTTGGAAAGTAGCCAATTGCAACGTTTCAAAATATTCTAGTTCATAAATAAGTAGGTACCTAGGTACCTTCTATGTTAAAAAAAAAAAGAAAGTAAAGCTGTTTGTATCAGTAAATTTGATATTCCTTCTAAACTATTAGCAGCGCTTTCACGGTTCCTTCGGGAAATTATCCGTATTATGATTATCTAAAATTGGTATACGTTGCATTTTTTAAACCGAGGCTTAGTTTTTATGGAATTAGCTTTTTTGTGCGTTTTGCGCACATTTTTGACGCGGCCACGGACGTAAGGCGGATTTATACGGGGTCAGTGACTGGCGCCGAAACTAAGACAAGTCAGCACTGACCCGAAAAAAACCTAATCTAAATTGATTTGAAGTCAGTACAACGGTGACAAGTCAGCGCTGACTTGTAAATTCGCACAAGAATATTTTGAAGTCAGTCGGCGCCCCCCTCTACCCGCGCACCCCCGCGCCAGCGGTACAAACCCCGTGTAAACGGACAAGTCAGTGCTTGGTCTGTTACCGGCGCTGCGTTGTAGGGTGACGTCGCGTCTTGTCTCTCGCGAAAATGACGACGCGTACATTAAGCGAAGACGAAAATTTGCATTTAGTGCAAAATGAGTGCCTATGGGATATCAAATCCCAAAATTACCGCAACAAAGAAATGCGAGCAACAGCGTTGCAAAATATTGCTCAACAAATGCAAATCGAAGGACTCACCCCTATAGAAATTAAAAATAAGATTAAATCCATAGGGGCCACATATTATTTAGAGACTCATAGCAGGCACAACCGTTTGTCGATTCATTTTTATCCTTACTGACTTCACAACCGTGTGCTCACCGTAAAATACTTACCACGACTACTGACTCCATGTAAACAGATGAAGTCAGTGTCGGCGCCGACACTGACGCCGCTACTGACTTGTGTACTGACCCCGTATAAATCCGCCTTAACCGCCACGCCGTAGCGCGCGCTGATTTGAACTATATTCTAAGGCATTACGGGTGATGGTTGCATAAATCTTGAAATCAACCTTGTTATTTGCCGTGGGGTTACGCCTAAAATTGATAAATTATAGGAACCTACCTATCTATTGTTTCCACACGTATTCTAACTTGTATCTAACTAAGAAGTTACGCTACTTCGTTACATTATTGAACTTGACTTCACTGACAAAGTAGCTTCTCTTGACGTCCTCCATGCAGCATCTACCTATACAACGTGTAACAGAAAGGGTATATGCATCGAGAAATGTGTGAATCTACCTACCCATGAAACTGAACAACTTTCCCTAAGGAACATAGGTCGAAAAACGAAAAAAAAAAGTGACCTTTCATACAAAATGCATCAGCTGATAGCGTATTTAGTATGGGCAGTCAAAATTTTTTTTTCGTATTTCGCCCTATGTTCCTTAGGGAAAGTTGTTCAGTTTCATGGGTAGATTCACACATTTCTCGATGCATATACCTACCCTTTCTGTTACACGTTGTATAAGTTCCATTGTTATATTTACGAAAATAGGAAGTTAGTAGGTAGGTAGGTAGGTACCTACCTAAGTAGATAGGTACATATCTTACTACTTTATCGCACAATAATTCCACATATTTACGCAATGACGAATTACCTACATTACAACCGCCTGATAGGTAATATTATTATCATTGTAAAGTAACTGACGACCGTCCGATACGTCGCGCTACGCCGCAGCAATTTCTATCTTATTGCATTGTATCAAGTCCGCGCCGCGTCGCGTCGCCTACCGTCTCGGTGTGAATTGACCCTACTGCTGTTGGTGTACCTACCTACCTACCTATAATGTAACTTTCTAATGTTGAATGAAACAGACAATACCTATTTCATTTCCTATTAGTAGGTAAAGGTAGTTCCTTCCTATGCTAGTTTTCCTCTAGGACTAGGGAGACGACGACGGTTAGTGAATAAGCTTTGCATTATAGGAGCACAGTGTATAATATACGAGTCTCGTTAGCCAGAACGTCAGACTATTGAATTATACTGTGGAGTGCAAACAAAATCGATAGCGGCAGTGGTCTGATTCCATGAATTCAGAAAAAACAAGTTTTTATTTTCACGCCTAGGTTTCTACAAAAATCCATGCATTTTACTGACTTCGTACCTAACTATTGTACCTAGGACAAAAACTGACTAAACTAGGTACCTATTTCGGTTTTTTCCCTCATTCACGCGATTTTTTCTACGCGCTTCATAATAAACAACGGTATAAATGATTCAGTGTAGGTAGTGGTTAAACTTAGTATTTAAATAACATAACGCAAATTATGAGGAAGGAAATAAGTGTTAACAACAAACGGAAAATATTTACACAAATACTTAATATTATATTATGAGCACGAGTACTTTTAACATAAAATAAACCATAACAAAACCGGTCTGAAAATAAAATAACTAAAATACCTAACAAAAAAAAATAGGACGCGAATTAGTGCTATTTGGTCAATTATTTAATCAATGCGTGCCATTTCGTCACATGATCTGAAATAATACATGTGTTCCATTTGGTCACAGAATCAATATGTTCCCGAAATAGCACTATTATTTGGTCAACATAATACCTAATTATCAATTTTTAATAAAATATGATTTTGAATACTGCACGGAAGGAAGGATACGTACGGATTACTACTTACGGATATAATAATTTAATGATTGATTGAATGAATTGATTCGAGTACCTACCTAAGTTTTATTTAAATCATTAGTTTTTTTAATTTTTAACAATATAGGTAACAATATTTTTTACAACACGATCACAATATTTAAATTTTTAATAAAATTATTTGAAATAATACCCACCGCTTCAGTAAAACCTACCAACATATTACACAAAATCTTTTTGTAGAAAAAAAAAGCAGCTTGATCATCAACTACAACAAACTGTTCCAAAATGGGATTCGATTTATGGTCAGGTCAGATTGAATTCCATAGAATAGAACATTGAAACGAGGTCGTGTATAGCACAAAAGCCATTATTGTCCCGCAACACTCCTCTAATGGGCAAAACTGATCGATAATTTGGGGCCTACTCTAAATAGAATAGACATACCAAGTTTAGAATAATAAGCCAGCATTACCAAGAAGTGGAGCGGTAAGGAAATGAAATCATGGTTTATAAATTATATTATCCTCTATTATTTATACACGATGTAGCGGTCTTTATATTTATATTTGTTTAAGTTTATTTTATTTATAATGCAAACTAAACGGCTTAGGTACTTATTTTTGTTGCACGGTCTAACCCTCCGTCTGTTCATTTGAGACGCTTAGTTTTCATAATGAATATCACTGGTTTATAGTTTAGTAATTTTATTTGTAGTTATATTATAGTAAGACCAGAGCTACGGCACAGAATAATATATCAATATTATAGTACTATGGCAACGTCTAATAGTATAAGTTAAACAATAAATCTGGAGGCACCGAAGTGCCTCAAGATCCACTCATATTGCAGATATGAAATAACCATGAAATAACTTTATGGAATTACCAAAGAGGCTTGTGCTGTGTTAGTTAGTTATTTGTTACTAGCCGCCATCGGAAACCACGAAAGATGCGCTTTAAATGGGACAACAGAGTTAGAAATGTGTTGAATGCTCTCGGTAATTTCACTGGCTATGTATGTCCCAAATACGTATTGTAGCTAGGTATAAACACGAAAATATTTTTCACCGGAATCTCCAGTTCTGCTTGTTAATTGCGCTGCATATCGCTCTCTTGTATAATTAACGACGTTATTCACGAGAGCCTGTAAATTAAGAAATTATGAAACTAAAACGTTGCTTAGAGATGAGCTTTCTAAAATATTTTTTCTACTTGATGATCATGTACATGTAGATTCCTTTGCACATAAACGAAGTATCACGCAAGCGGGAGAGGAAATTTGGCTAATTAAATATTGGATTTAGGTTAATGTCGAGCGTCTGCGGTAATTAGCGCAAAACTGTCGACTCATAGCGAAAGCACCGAGAAACCGTTTGCCATCTCCAGGCTGGCGCGGCGCGGTCACGGCCGCCACAGTTTGCAATCGGAGTCCACCTGGCAGCGGCGCGCCACGCACCGCCACGACTCGACCAATACGCCGCGTGAGCGTGAGCGATTACGTGTCAGCCTCTTATCAATTTATCATTATCACCGGCAAGTACTGCGATCAATGCCTTTATCAAGATATCGCATTTTATCACCACAACACGTATGTGGAATTGTCCACACAACTTGTACTGCGTTACCTTATATGGTTACAAAATTCAACCAGTCTGCCATTGGTCGAAAATAAGTTCTTGATAGTACGTAAACGCTCTGATAAGGTGCGTTTTATATAGTTTATCCTCGAGCGGAGGTTCTCATTTTGTGTGGTGTACGCGGCCAGAGCAGAACGGAGTCGCATTATTTTAGATATTCTCAGGACAAATATAAAAGTAAGATTATATCATTTTATAATTAAATGATTTTTTAAATTGCAATAATTTAGTGAATACGTAGAATGATTAATAGATCACTAATGTGAATATGCAAACTGAAACCAAGATATATGCAAGAAGATAGTTGCACAATGCCAGTTACGTAATGTGATGAAGTGAAACAGATATTATTATTTTCTCACCCATGAATACCTATTTGGACAAGAATCTTCTCTGATATCGCATGGGAAATAAAACGAAACGTGTTTCTTTCAGACTAATTCAAAATGTGCGACGAGGAAGTTGCTGCGTTGGTAGTGGACAATGGCTCCGGTATGTGCAAAGCCGGGTTCGCGGGCGACGACGCGCCGCGTGCCGTGTTCCCCTCGATCGTGGGCCGGCCGCGCCACCAGGGCGTCATGGTCGGCATGGGGCAGAAGGACTCGTACGTCGGTGACGAGGCCCAGAGCAAGAGAGGAATCCTCACCCTGAAATACCCCATCGAACACGGCATCGTCACCAACTGGGACGACATGGAGAAGATCTGGCATCACACCTTCTACAACGAGCTGCGTGTCGCCCCCGAGGAGCACCCCGTGCTGCTCACAGAGGCTCCCCTCAACCCCAAGGCTAACAGGTAAGCGTCGTCCGGTTCGCTCGACCTCCGCATCATCGCCGCTCGTTACGATGTGCCCGCAGACTGACCTCCGCTTTGTTTACAGGGAGAAGATGACCCAGATCATGTTCGAGACCTTCAACACGCCCGCCATGTACGTGGCGATCCAGGCCGTGCTGTCCCTGTACGCGTCCGGTCGTACCACCGGTATCGTGCTCGACTCCGGTGACGGCGTGTCCCACACCGTACCCATCTACGAAGGTTACGCCCTTCCCCACGCCATCCTGCGTCTGGACCTCGCCGGCCGTGACCTCACCGACTACCTCATGAAGATCCTCACCGAGCGTGGATACTCGTTCACCACCACGGCAGAGCGTGAGATCGTGCGCGACATCAAGGAGAAGCTCTGCTACGTCGCTCTAGACTTCGAGCAGGAGATGGCCACCGCCGCCTCCAGCAGCTCGCTCGAGAAGTCATACGAACTTCCCGACGGTCAGGTTATCACCATCGGAAACGAGCGTTTCCGTTGCCCTGAGGCTCTATTCCAACCCTCATTCTTGGGTATGGAAGCGAATGGTATCCATGAGACCACCTACAACTCGATCATGAAGTGCGACGTGGACATCCGTAAAGACCTGTACGCCAACACAGTATTGTCTGGAGGTACCACCATGTACCCCGGAATCGCCGACCGCATGCAGAAGGAGATCACCGCCCTCGCCCCATCGACAATGAAGATCAAGATCATCGCGCCCCCAGAGAGGAAGTACTCCGTATGGATCGGTGGATCGATCCTCGCCTCCCTCTCAACCTTCCAGCAGATGTGGATCTCGAAACAGGAGTACGATGAGTCCGGCCCGTCCATTGTACACAGGAAGTGCTTCTAAGCGCGTGTGAGACTGTTCTTTGTTGATGATGCCCTACACTACACCAAGCCCCAATGGGGTGGCTCAAATAACGCTTGTGATCTTTAATTTAAGTGCAGTATTTAAATAGGTTGTAAGGTATCGTAATATGCATATTACGTAAACCATCGAATCGTTATTGATTCAATTTTTGACAAAGATTTATATTAATTTATTACAAACAACATTTGTTTATAAAATATATTTATATACCGGTATAAACATGCCTTTTCTTTTCAAAAAGTTACAGTCACTAGCTGATTATTTGCAGATTACAGGGCGTCTATTCTACTCGAAAACGCTCGCCTCGCCCCGTCGAGTCGAACGCCGTTTGACATAAGCTCGACAGGTCCCGTCAAATACAGTGTGAAAGTGAAGCAAGATAAGCGATCATAGACTACTATAGACTTATAAATAAACCTACTTCCGATTGATAATGTTTAATGCTAAGGTTTAATGAGATTGATTGATTGATGTTTACTCTGAAAATAATTCGACGTAAAAAAATGCCAAGTTTTCGATCATAAGCCTTGAAAAGTAGTTAGTGAATAGGTAAGATAATACATACATACTATCACGTCTGTATCTCTAATGGGGTAGACAGAGTGTTAACGACCCAAACAAAGGTCGTTTCTCGTTCCTCTACGTTTGTTTGAGGTTTGTTTAAGATAAATCTGTATATTACAATGACATGTTGTCAGCTTCTTTATTCCCACTATCTGGGGTCGGCTCTCCTTGTCCGTCTTCTATATTCTCAGCCCATCGCCTAAATTACAATATTATACCTACTTCAGCCCTTGCATGCTTTTATAGCCTGCCCGGGAGGCGATGCAGCTGGCGCATTCTATGTTTTTTTTTATAATGCAAACTTTACTCTCGGTCCAGCATGGAAAGAAAAACAAGCTTTACGCGCTTTTCCCGAGTTACCAGCGAAGACAAAAATCTTTAATTCCTGGTAGGTACCTAACTAGAAAACGTTGCATCGTAAGGCCTTCACTCTAACACACTGTGCCGCCAGCATATTGTCGCCGGTCATGCTGCAAGCATTATCGCCGCCAGCCTGCCCGCCGGCAAGCCGCCGGCATGCCGTGCGATTCTCGCGCTGAATATTTTTTAACATAAAACTGCACTTTATGTTAAAAGCAAAATATTTGGCACAGTGCTAGTTACATGACTAATTTTTCGTGTCTTTTATTGTTTAGCTGGGCTCTTAGGCTAACTCACCTCACCAGGTACTCCGAACCTTCGATTATTCAAGTTTTAATAATGTTTCCTTTATCTGCATACAAAACCTGATTCACTTGCTAATTTTCAGCTTTATAGGTAAACGGGAAGTACCAGTTCTATTTTGATAATCCCTATATGTGTCAGTCGGTGGGTGTCGTTTTCGCCTAACTTGGCATATTCATTTCATGATTCTAGCTTTAGGATGAGTCTGCGTCGATGAGTTCGTTAATCATTCAGTAAGATTTTAGATTATCGTTCATTATTCTTTCGCCATATCTTTTTAAGTATTGATCCTAGAAGAAAAGTTTGTACCACGTTTTTGTACAAAATTTTATATGCATTTTTTTGGCCTTTGCAAGTTTTTTCATAAAACGCACCATTTTTGGTATGTAAGCGAAAAACTTAAAAGTGGGACCTATTTGGGCCCCCCGCCTGGTCTTCCAGCCTCCTACATATTGGAACTTTTACTATGTTTTCTGCCTAAGCATAAGCACTCTGAACATTTTTTTTGTAGAAATGGTTTAACATATATCTCACGCACTCTACTCCATAGTACTGGAAGCTCCGGGGCTCGAACTATATGTATTTTGATTTTTTACTCAAAAGCTCCAAGACAGATTGATAATGATTGATTGCAAATTTATTTGCACATAAACCCTTATTTTAAAACCTTTAGAACCATGTGACCTCCGGAACCTCCTGTCATTTTATGCTAGTCTATAGTGTCAGCTTAAGTGTCAGTCAGTCAGTCAAGTTAAAAAATTAGATTTTCTGTATTATTTAGAAATAAACATTTAGAAATCAACTGTCTTCTACACTGTAGACTTTACACAGTTTACCAACGAATCCCAAAATTCTTCAGTCACATAACGCGCAACGAGAACTCCCCATAGAACTGCTGGTGGTGCAGGGAAAAGTGGAGGGGAAAATGCCTCGCAGCCGCTCACCAACTAGATGGACGGATGTGATCAAGAATACCATTACCGAATGTTCGCACGAAGCCAGTAATAGGACTAGATGCCAATGCATCGTTAGACAGGCTACACAGAATCCTGCCAATTCCCGGCCACGACCACTCTGCCAAGAGTAAAAGACTAAGGCCCGTATTTATAATCAGCTCTCAAGAGTGACAGCGAGTTTGAGTCCGTATCAGAAATGTCACTTCAGTACAAAACGACCTGTCAAATCCATACTTAATATTGCTCTCAATCTTGAGATCGCTTTAAAAAATACGAGCCTAAGAAGAAGAAAAAGAGAAATCCAACATACAGACAATTTCGATGTGCGAACATTTCCATGAAACTCATCCCACTGCATAATAATCAGCGGTAGTTTATTTTAGGGCACAGACTCCCAGCCCATTTTAGGAAGCAGGAGTCTCTGCTGATCAAAGCAAACTAGTACTCCGACCCTTGCATGATCCTTTTTATCGACGTCCCCAAATCGGCCCAAAAATCTAAGTGGAACCAAGTATCTGTAACTATTATATTTAGAGCAGATTTGCACATTGAGCACGGCCTCGGAGAGAATAATTGTGATAGTTAAGTGTACGTACGTGTACTAACAGCTTAATTGTAGTGCGTGCGAGTGAAAATTATATTTTTCTTGCAATAAATGATCAAAATATTTTCAGTTTTATTTTATTATCATTAAATCCATAACGTTGATTTAGTTTCACCGGACACTAATACATAATTTACCACTGGTTAGTGTGATTAACATAAATAATTCACTCAAACAATGATTGGCTGACCAAATTTGAGGATGTGATGTGAATCAACTCAACGTAGCTACTCATGAAACTGAACAACTTTCCACAGAGAACATACATAGGTCCAAATATGCAAAAAATAGGTCATTACCCCAAAACTTAGAATCCCTGACATCATTTGTAGCCAAATATGTTTTAAAGTTGTTCAGTTTCGTAATAAAATAGAAAATCTATAAAATCCGATGAATCTCGGTGTAATAAATTATATTTAACAAGCAGTAATTTAATTTTATTACATTCACATCATTTCGTGTTAGCAAACGAGACCAAACCGACGGATTACCGTGCCCTCCGAAGCACAGATTTATCTTTTTTGGCAGGAGTTAGGTGATTCAGCCTGTATTGTCTTAACTAAGTACTCAAGAGTCAGCCTTACATGATAATGATAAATCACAACTTTTTTTTTTAACGTTCAAAAATGTGTTATTTACAACATGGGATATTTACAAAAATGACTTAATTAAAACTAATTAAAGGTAATAAATGGCCTCCAGAGCGTCCTGCTGTGGCATGGTGCCCAGCACGCTGGCAGCTTTCTGCGATTTCTTGATCAGGGGCAAAAGGTTCAGACTCTGACCATTAGACAGACCAGTGGTGGCAGAAGAGTTGACGGTGGATCGGGGTACAGCAAATAATTTTGCGTCAAATACCAGATTAGAATAGCATCTCTCCATCTCTTCCCGCGGATGCCGTAAAAGCCGACAATTAAATTTATAAAATGGATCTGGACAGCAGCAACCCACCTGCCAAGCGTGGCGAGAAAAGCAATTATCCTCCAACAAGAGGAGGCCCATGTCCTGAAATGGACTTATAGTGGCTCATATTAAAAAAAATATTTGTTTGATGATATTTGGCGCCTAATTCTAGTTGGGAGGGTGGTGTTTTTTAAACGACTCCAAAACAAAGGAGGAGGTTCTCAATTCGGTTGTATGTTTTATTATTTTTATCATCATTATTATTATCATTATTATTTTTTTTTATGTTTGTTACCTCATAACTCCGTCATTTATTAACCGATCTGGAAAATTATTTTTTTATTTGAAAGGGCATGCTTGCAGATTGGTCCCGTTTCTATAAAAATCCAATTATGATGATGGGATCCATGAGGAATTGACGGAACTCTTCAAATTTCATAGGCATACATAAGGTGATTTTAGTATATTCAGTAACACACCAGTCATTTTCATCCAGAATATGTAATTTTTTGTAGTGAAATTGAGGAATCGAAGAGCTGGAGTATAATAAGTGGAACCGTAGAGCTCAACTTAACTGTCAGAGATACAAAGAAAGCCGCGGTAGTAATTTTTTTCACTGTGACGAGCATTTTCTATTGAATTGATTAACATTGAAGATTTGGAGTACCTGATGGGGATCCTCAGAGCCCAGCGAAGCTACCAGAGATACGGAAAAACCACATTAGCAAAAGTTTTACAATATGATGACCACTTTCTCTTGGTGTATGTGTTACGCACAATCCCCGAAATGTCTTTTTATTTCGGCCATTAAGCGTTCTAAAACGATCATTGATGGTCATTCCGCGGACTGGCAAACACGAAACAGCCAATTGCCGAATTCGGGGTTTGGCAGGTATGTAAAACGACCAATCCGCGGAGTGGTATTGACAAAATGCCAGACCCCGAACTACATTTAAAAAAAACGATGTCATGGTCGTCGGGTCAACATGGGTCATGTCTGCGGGGATGAGTTGTCAGTGCGGGGTTAAGTTATCAGTGCGGGATGAGTTATCAGAACGGGGATGAGTTGTCAGTGTGGGATAAATTGTCAGCGCGGGATGAGTTGTCAGTAGGAAATGAGTTGACAGTGCAGGGATGAGTTGTCAGTGCGGGGATGAGTTATCAGTGCGGGGATGAGTTGTGAGTGGGGATGAGTTGCCAGTATGGGGATGAGTTGCCAGTATGGGGATGAGTTGTCAGTGTGGGGATGAGTTGTCAGTACGGGGATGGGTTGTCAGTGCGGGGATGAGTTGTCATTGCGGGGATAAGTTGTCAGTGCGGGATGAATTGTCAGTAGGGGATGAGTTGTCAGTGGGGGATGAGTTGTAAGTGTGGGATGAGTTGTCAGTATGGGGATGAGTTGTCAGTACGGGGATGGGTTGTCAGTGCGGGGATGAGTTGTCAGTGCGGGGATGGGTTGTCATTGCGGGGATGAGTTGTCAGTGCGGGATAAGTTGTCAGTGTGGGGATTAGTTGTCAGTGCGGGGATGGGTTGTCATTGCGGGGATGAGTTGTCAGTGTGGGATGAGTTGTCAGTGCGGGGATGAGTTGTCAGTGCGGGATGAGTTGTCAGTGGGGGGATGGGTTGTCAGTGCGGGATAAGTTGTCAGTGTGGGGATGAGTTGTCAGTGCGGGGATGGGTTGTCATTGCGGGGATGAGTTGTCAGTGCGGGATGAGTTGTCAGTGCGGGGATGAGTTGTCAGTGCGGGATGAGTTGTCAGTGGGGGATGAGTTGTCAGTGTGGGGATGAGTTGTCAGTACGGGGATGGGTTGTTAGTGCGGGGATGAGTTGTCAGTGCGGGGATGGGTTGTCATTGCGGGGATGAGTTGTCATTGTCAGTGCGGGATGAGTTGTCACTTGTCAGTGGGGGATGAGTTGTCAGTGTGGGGATGAGTTGTCAGTGCGGGGATGGGTTGTCAGTGCGGGGATGGGTTGTCAGTGCGGGGATGAGTTGTCAGTGCGGGATGAGTTGTCAGTGGGGGATGAGTTGTCAGTGTGGGGATGAGTTGTCAGTACGGGGATGAACTTTTCGAGCTAAAATTTTTGTTCTTTGCGAAAGTTGTTTGTTATCATCAATAGAACATGTACTTTAAAGGAACGCAGTACTTTTTTTTACACCCTGTATAGTACAGGTGCATGATCTATCCATAGCCCTGGGGTATGTCCAAGGCAATGGTTACTTACCATTCGGTATCGGAATGAAAATACCACTTCTGTTGATATTGAAGAAAAAAAAACAAATGCGTAAGTACAAAATGTGAAACCTTTTTGATCAGTTACACGCGGCAACAATCACTAAAAATCATGAAATAAATTTATATTTAACAAAAAAAAAAAAACGCCTCCAAAGTTAAGTACGCCGAAGTTGCACTAAAAAGTAAAAAATAATTTTGTATTTTAAATACTACAACTCCATAAAACTAAATCAATTTACTAGGACAATTTATTCATTGCAATAATAGATTAGATAATTATTCTCATTTTTGGAGTCGGCGCCAGCCCATAACGTAAGAGGGAGTATAACTATATACCTACCTATCCTTTTCACGCAGATGGAGTGGGGATAAGAATGAATGTAGATTGGAATAATATTAGATACAAATACAAATCACTTTATTTCCACACAAATAAATATTACAAAAATGGACACAACCACATAAAATTAACAAACTGATAGGCTCAGACTTATTATTATTAGTAGGCACACAGTGGAAAAAGGTGTGGACACAGCTTAGATAATTTAAAGTCCACCCTACGTCAAGGGAATAGACAGAGGATAGAAGATGATGATGATGATGATTAGCAATTTTGCCTGTGGTAAAAACTAAATATATGTGTCTAATGACTATGCTACTTTGCTATACTATATTTATTTGCTGGCGCCGACTCCAAAAATGAGAATAATTATCTAATCTATTATTGCAATGAATAAATTGTCCTAGTAAATTGATTTAGTTTTATGGAGTTGTAGTATTTAAAATACAAAATTATTTTTTACTTTTTAGTGCAACTTCGGCGTACTTAACTTTGGAGGCGTTTTATTTTTTTTGTTAAATATAAATTTATTATTATGTTATTAATCATACATAATGTGCCTACCAAGTAGTTGTGTAAAAGCTAGACCATTTTGCAAGTGGGCGTTGCTTCTAAACCACTTTGTGTTAAGTGGTGTATTTTTCCCATAACATCAATGATAACCTATAGATCATATATTATAGGAAAAATATAGTAATAATAATACTTTTAATTCATAATTATGACCGATTCGCCTTTGCGACGGCACCTAATTTCGTGTAAAAGCTAGAGAATTTTGCAAGTGGGCGTAGCGTGTAAACCACTTTGTGTAAAGTGGTGCATTTTACCCATAATATCAATGATAACCTATAGATGATATATGATAGAAGAAATAAAGTAATAATAATACTTTTAATACATAATTTTGACCCATTCGCCTTTGCAAAGGCACCTAATTGTCGCCTGGCTCGTTGTCGAATGCTTGTCGAAAATAAAGGTAAATAATACAATTTTGGGTTGTCAAATTATTACCAAATTACCGATATCATAGACAAAAAACGAATTTAATAAAAAATAAATTGTAGAAAGGAACAAAAAATCTCAGTTTGATACGGTTCTCAATGAACGTGGGCGGAGGCGCAGCAGTACAAGGAGAACTATCAAATCAATGTCAAATCTAAAGGTGGCAGCGTAAGTTCCTTTTTTCACCACGCGAATTTAAAGCGTGGTCGTACCTTATCATACGCAACTTGACATCTGTTTGTTTACAAACAAAGCGAAAAATTTGGCAGCGTCGAGTGATGACGTCTTCCATACAAAGTTCTGTCAAAGTCAAGATAAGGCGCTCGACGGGCCAGAGCTGAATAGACCCCCAGGTGAAAGAAGGTGACGTACGTAGTCACGTGATGTCATATCATATGAGACACTGATATGAGAGGAGAGTTGGTTATTATTATTAGATGCAAACTGTGCGAAGTCATCGATAATTTCGAAACTATCATAATCATAATCATAACGGACTATTTTTAGCAGATCATCAATATGCCAAACCATAGATGGATAGATTAAATGAGTTTTCCGTGGTAATGAAAATGAAGTATTTTCCCGCGTTAAATGTCTTATCCAGGATCTAAACTGTCCCAAGTAGCATTCGGGGTTCTATATAAGATGTTTAGTCGTTCACATGTACTCCACAAGCTGTGTAAGTCAGCTGTATAAGAGCTGTATAGCTTGCTATAATGCTCTTATAAAACCAGTTTGGGCACAAATTAGACAGCCTTAAGTTCACTATGGCTGTACATTAGCAGTATAGTAGCATTATAATGGCATTTTAAGTAGTAACATTGGACTTAAGGCTGACTTACGGCACTATATGGGACGCAGTGTGAACTATACAACGTACATGAGTGTAATAAAGAGTAACAAGTGGCTAAATACACAGCCTTCACAGTTATAAAATCCGACAAAAGTACTCCAGTGCTACTTAAAATTCACGTGTGTCCTAAATATTCTTTATTTTATTAAATATTCCTCATTAGTTTGGTTTTGTGTGTGCCATCAGAAACATAACTCCGGCGGATATCAATTGGATAAAAATTTATGATAACACGCGTTAACTTACATGTTTTAAATACTTTAATCATGTTAATGCCATGGGAATGCAACTTTATCGTGAAATATATACATATTTACAGCTAAAATATTCACGCGCCTCTGTAAAAACGCGATATTCATTTAAAAATATTTAAAACTGGCTGAGAGGAAATCTACAATTTTCAGTTTTTGATATTATATTGGCATTATAATTATACTACGGTAATTAATTATAACATGAAACGAAAACTCAATCGCTCTATCTGCGTATTTTGTGATAAATCTGCATGATAATTTTGGAGATTTATTTGGTAAATATTTTAGGTTAGTAGAACAAAATGGTGGAAATGAAATACGGCTATGGGACCTGTTATAACTCCAATTTAATGCGGTGAGCGTTATATAGGTTCACATGTGTTCTGTTAGAATGCTGTTATCTATATGAAGGCCCACATTTACACCATTACAGAGCCAATGTCTATAAATTTATTCTAATGTGAACCTTCATACAGCTTGAGGATGTAATTCAGGTCAATTGTGTATCATCGTTCACCTTTCAAAATATCTGAAATTTTAGAGATCCGCAATAATAATTATTGCCGTTAAATCACCTAGCCAGGGTACTAAGTCAAGTACTACCTAAAATACAAATTTTGTAACAAACTAGATAAATAAGAATAAACACACAACTGTGGGATAAGTGTAATAGAATATCACATTCACATTCATGTTCAGCTTACAGCAAATAAGAGTAGTAGGTACTTGTGGACAAATAAACTGCTATTGATGTTAATGGACAACACATATAGTCCTTTTTACAGCCTATAGTACACATGCGAACCATTTAAACACTTCTGTACAGATAGTAAAAAAAGGTTATTTTAATGATCACAAACAAGTCCTACTACAGCTACTAGCTGTATAACAGTCTACAACAAATAAACATAACAGCTTTTGGCTTTATAAATGACCACGTGTGTTCTATTAAAATGCTAGCTCTATAACATCGTACAAGTAGGCCGTTAAACAGCTGTTGCCGTATCTCTACCTTCCTATAATGCTCTTAGTCAGACGGCTGACTAGAGGATAGTTGTTAGAGTATTATAACACCAACAATCGTATAAAAGTATAACTCTATACTCCTATAAGTCCCTTAGACAGGTATAGGTGTTATTAATCGCAATAATGCAGCTTATACATCACGAGTGAACTGTAATAATGCTTTAAGTACACCTGTGAACTAAATGTGTACTCTTAAATGGAGTAAAATGCTACTTGGGGTTTCTTCCCAGTCGGTCCAGTAGTTGACGTGACTAAACTAAATCAAACATAATCATGGAACACTTGTCTTGTTATAGCTAAGCTATCAATAGATGGCGCTAGTGGTACCTGGTGCGCAATCAAAAGTAATATAAAAAAAAAACAATTTTTATTGTGTTTAGTATTATTGTAATATTTACATGTACTATATTTTTGAACTCAGGATTTGCTCCTCTTTCATATAGTATCCCATAGGATGTAGTAGAAAAAAAATATTTTTATGATTAGCACTTTTTTTTTTAAATCTCGACTTCCAGGTTGAATTTCGAAAAAAACTAATGAACATGACAGTTTAAGTTAGACCTTCAGCAATAAAAAAAAAAAAAACGCATTCAATTTGGTGCAGTCGTTTTTACGTAGCACGCGAACAAACATACATACAGACAAACAGACAGACAAAAATTCTAAAAACCGTATTTTTGGCTTCTATAGCATTATTAGAGACCCCTAAATTTATTTTTTCTTATTTATCTCCCATGTACAGACTAGACATCGACCTGTTACAATTTATTATATGTACCTATAGATTTTGTATAATTATTTTTAAAAAGCGCGAAGTTTCTTGCCTTCTTCGTCGGAAAAACAATCAATATGCGTGGCTTTTGCTCGTTGTTGATCTAAGTATTAAAAACTGGGTGCGTTCCGTCAGATACAAATAGCCCTGTTATTTTATATAGAAGGAAATTGCATAACCACAGAAATAATACTTATTCGAGGAGGTAAACAAGTACATGAATACAGTTTATATTTATATAATTTCTAGAACAACTATTTTGATCGAATTACGTGGTATTTGCTTATAATCAAATAAACAAATGTGTTTAAATAATAATAAAAAAAAAACGTAAATCAGCATTAAATTAGGGAAAGACGTGTTTAATGTTATAATTACAACTGATATATCCATTACCAAATGTTTATTTTTAAATATCGGGAAGAGATGACCTAGAGTAACGTTTTGAAAATAGAACGGTTTAAAAATAGAAAATTAACAGACACACCCACCATCGCGTCGGAGTTGACGTCACTGCACCCGACCCGACTATTCCTGGTCTATCTTACTTATTTATGTATGTCCTTTTTATTTATTTTATTTCAATGTTCCACAAATATAGATTTTGATTCAGTGACCAAAAGTTAATTTTTAAATACATACATATAATCACGCTTTTATTACTAACGGGCTAGGCAGAGCGTAAAGAACCTAAACAAAAGTCGTTCCGCCACGTCTGCTTGCTAAGTTTTAAACGTTATATAAAAATAGAAAATCAAGAAGAGTGCATGAAGTCTAATATATTAGAAGCTACCATAAAACAGGTTAGTTAAAAGTAAAATTACTTCCCATAATGTCTGAGGTTTTAGGTGAGAAGCCGCATTTCACAGTGAAAGTGAATTCATTTTATTCATTGATATTAATGAGAGAGAGGTTAACGTCGTCGTACCGTTACACAATGATTATGTATAGGTAGATGTCATATTGTGCATGGTATAAAAATCATTTAAAAATAGGTACCTATACAGGGTGTAAAAAAAAGTACTGCGTTCCTTTAAACCACATGTTCTACTGATGATACCAAATAACTTTCCCAAGGCACAAAAATTATAGCTCGAAAAAAAAATTGCATTTTCCATACAAAGATGCTCTCCTCATCTCCAATTTTGTATGGACAAGAGGCAAATATTTTTTTCGAGCTAAAATTTTTGTGCTTTGGGAAAGTTGTTTGGTATCATCAGTAGGACATGTGGTTTAAAGGAAAGGAACGCAGTAGGTTCTTTTTTTTACACCCTATATAATAAAATATCTTTGCTCGGTAAAATAGGATTTCGGTAACAAAAATTATCCGTGATATTTTATTTAAGTACCTACCTACATAAAAAAAGAGTGATAGCTGTTTATTAGTAAGTTATTAGTATTACTACATATAGGTACATATTATAAAAAGTATTAATGTCAATCACTGGGTATATTAAAGATATAGGCGTGATTTTATGTATGTATGTATCAATCAGCATTATCAGCTTAACTGGTAGGTAGGTAGGTATAGGTACTGTACAGTTTATTGTCTTGCCATTAATAGATCAACGACCCCCTACCGCTTTTCCCCTTTTCTTATAATATCCTATTCTAGATGAAAATGAACCAATAATGTAATGCTAATAAAACTATCCAACATGCTGCACAGTTAATTCATGTTGAGTTGTACGGAGAAATCCGCAACTATCGTCACATCAATATGCATGAAAATTAGATAAGATATCATGTGAATGTGATAAAACCGTTACTAGGCTCGTAGGTACTTATCATATCATTGACGTAATAGATTTCTAGAAAAATTATTATAAATCTGAGCTCATAAATTAGATGATAGATAGGTAAACGCCCTTCGTAACCCAGAGACGCAGCGACCTAAAATTAAACCTTGAGACTAGGTCTAGACTGGATCACAGTACAGAAATCTTTCGCATATAAAACCTAAGATCAATGACTGTAAGTAAGATCGTAAGATGTTCGCAGCTTCAATATCTATGTATTCATATACTAGGCTAACAAAAATTATTTGTTAGGTACGTAGGTATTTTTGAGCTATTTGCACTCAGTGCTTTTTTATTTCATATAATAATCAAATCCCTAAATTATATGACACTAATACCAATTATTAATTAAGTAGGTAAAGGTACGCAAAACAAGTATTAAACCAAATCAAAATTCTTATAAACTAATCCTAAAACCACTGAATAACTTATCGTCTCTTTAAAGTAAGTAGAGTCATCATAAAATGTAGGATTCAGATGCCAATGGATGTCATTGAACCATACGAAAATGGAGGCTAGACATCAGAGTCCTGCTGATATAAAATAGCCTCCATATACCTACCCGGGCGTTGCTCAGCTGACTCACCCTCCGATGCAGGCTCGAGGGCCCTTCCCCCGCAGCCGTGCCCCGCAGGCGCGGGTCCCTCCCAGGCCCTGGCTACCCTCCTGCGAGTGTGACGGTCAAGGGCGCGGTCCGATCGATTCGAGGCTCTGTGCCCCTCACCGCACCGCGAACCCACACCCCGCGATGCGTCTGCCTGACTAGACGCATCTGCAGATTCATGTATGCAGCCAGTGTCGCCTTTAGCAGCTTGCGATAAAGTTTTCTTTTACATGACTGAGCGTTTGAAGTCAGTTTGCGGGACATTCTGCATTCTGGACATCTTTGAAGTTGAATCGTGTTTCTGAGTACGTGGATTGGGTAGGTAGAGCTAGCTAACTATACCCAATGAATTATTGGTGTGTCTAAGATGCTAACTATACCCAATGAATTATTGGTGTGTCTAAGAGGCTAAAGCCGTTATGTATGTTTCGGTTTATCGTTAGTATGCAAGTTTCGGTTTATTACAAAAAGCAATCATAACATAAAAACAGCAATGTGAACCTGCACCTATCTGTGTCACCTAACTCATCCACAGAGATTTTTTGCTAACATCTGGGGATGGTTAGTGGTAAGGTTCCCTTTTATTTATTTTTGATGAGGTTGGTTTACTGATATGGGTACACAAACACAAATACCTAGTCCCTTTTAAGGACCATTTTGTCGACTTCCTAAAATTCCCAAGTTTTACAATTTTAATTTATTAAGTACCTACCTACCTAACTTCGATATTGCATTCCAAAAACATAGTCAAGGAGCTCTGTCATAAAAATATGTTTGATTGATTTGATTCAATTTTTTATCAAATTTCTTAGGTGTTCTTTGATTGAAATATTCTTAACTAAATCACTAATATGAGACGTAGGAAGCGGAAGTAAAGGGAGAGCTTTAAAGATTACCATCACCACGCCATATCTACTTAGGTGGTCTGCGTTAAAGTATCCACCTACACGAATTTAGTGTTTTCTCAATACCACACATGATCCCCAGCTGCTCGCCCAGCTTTCACTTTCGTCATCTGGACTAGTTACTAAACAGTGATTCATACAAAGTCTAACTCGAAAACCTAATATTTCTTTCAGGTTCAGTAACATTTTCTGTCTTTATACAAAATGCCAGTCCTGTACCAAAACTAAATTCTTGTTTCGAATAGAATATTATTTTGGTGTTTTATGCAACCTCAAACAATATTATTTGTGTAGTAAAGTAAGTGTATATTTTTGTCTTCTTGGATTAATTCAGAGGAGTCTAGGTACTACCATTCCTTACTTCGAATACCAGTCAGCCATCAAAATGAAAGACTTCCTCTAATATCATCAGCAGCTAGCGGCACATGCATGCAAATGACTCAGCGGTGATAAGTATTCAAGTCGGGGTGAATTGATTAAATGCGATACCTCACTTTGGTATTGTAGACACAAATGTAGGTATTAGTAATGCAGCACGCGGCATTGTGTTTCCTACGTTGACTCATTCTGCGAGCTAGCTTTGGCTGGTTAAATGTTATTTTAGTGGGGTGTGTGAAGATGAAGAGTGAGGATGATTTCTTTCTTTTTCTTGGACATTGAGGTTTATAGGTATATTGTTCGTATTAATTTTAATGTGAAGAAAGAAATCCATTGTCTTGATAATATTATTTTTAATTACCTCTGAACAACAAATAATTAAATTGTTTATTAACTCTGCTGCCTTATCTCCTTTGTTATGAAATTATGTAAAAAAAAAAACTTAAAATAACGTCGAAACAAAAATATGTTATTATAACGTCATCATCATTTAACAGTTTAAACAAATCTACCTGTTCAACATTCTTAATAAAATGATCTAATCGTGATAATCCAAATCTTACTCATCCAAAAACTTCGTCAACAATCTACGTCAGCTATTACGTTTTATTCTATCACATGTTTTATCAATAGGGACATAATTAAAAGTATGAGTTATTCAAATAACTCTAAGCTAAGTTACTCGTTTGTCTCCGAGAACTGGCCAAGCAAGAAATGAGTCAGTGTCATTAACAGAATGTGTGTACCTACTAAGACTGTTTACGAAATGCGTCATCGCCGTCTGTCGTATTTACTCAAATAATTTTAACTTTACCATTTCATAAAAATGAGTATTTTGGATATTTTTGCAGCGATGAGCGATCACAAATCTATGGAAAAATTATTATATGACAGTTGAAAATATAATATTAGACCGTGGTTAAAACATTGAAAGGTGACACATAGGGAGAGATTATTTCAGACTTTTAGCTACTTATATGGACGTGAAAGAACCTATAGAATAGTGAATAGTTTTCAATCCATCACACACGTCATGTCATCATAATAGGTACTTACAATTTATTGTTCTTGTTTTTAACCGACAATTGCAATGAAAACCTTGTTGACTGCCTTGTTCACGTTGAAAACCTTGCGAATCGTCCGGAACCTTGGTTCCGTGTTAACCTCCTTTAAATACACTAAAGGAACGTGACTGCCTTTACTTATCTTATTCAAATTTATTTTGTTTGATCCATAGGTACAGCTACTTAACATAATAGTGTAGTTTTGTATAAAATATTGCAGCAGCGCAAATTCGGAAGATGAATTTCCGGATAAATATAATTTATGTATATCCTGTAGATAAATGTTGTGCATTGGACATAGTATGAAATCAGTAATGTTAATGTAGGTGTTATCTTATCTGCATCGTTTCGTTATTTGGTAACAGCAAACTATTTACAAAAGATCGTGATCTATCTATCTTTAATTGGTAGATTACAAGCCATCCTGCTGCTATCTTGTCTATATTTTTTTAAATATATTTTTTACTCAGCAAAGAGTAGTTTATTTTCCTCGTTGTACTAATATTTTTAAATCTACTAACAGGAAATGATTGAAAATACGTAAGTTGGTATAAGCTATACGTCAAATATTTCTGAGTAGTATAGTATGAAATACTGAGAAGCCGGCGGATACCACTAGATGTTGAATCATCGACCAGGCCCTTAGTATAGGTACTTTGCTCTGACTCACTCAAGCTCAACCAATCCGTAGTTGACAATATAATGATATGTTTCTACTTCCTTTTTTTCTCATGTAAAAAGAAGATAATTATTATTATGGTGGGCTCCTGTACTATAAATGTGATCATGATCATACCAATGTAAGAAAAAGGTAGGTACCTACTTATAAGAAATTGTAAACAAGTCACCCACTATCTAGTCGCACATACCTACGTAATATACCTACCTACTCTTAAACATAACAGATATTTTAAAATATTCATCAAAATAAGGAAGCAAACAAGATGATCGATATAATCATTATGTCACACTATAAAACCAAAACGACCACATTATTTAGAAAGCTTTTAGAATCGACAGTCGACTCAAATTACTTCCTAATAAGTAGGTATTAATTAATTACTAGGTAGCTTAAAACTATATTTTAAATATTTAACTAGTTACCTACATCAATGTGTTTTTGAAAAATGGATTAAAATGTGACTAAAATTCATTTCGTCGTGGTCGTGGACTAAACAATAACAAAAAAAAAAACAAATAAGTAGGCACCTACCTAGGTAGTAGGTACCTAGGCAAATATTTTCAGTTTCTTTTATTTTTATGTGTGCTACTTGGTCATCATAATAATTAGGTATAGTCTAATTATTTTTCCGTTTCATAAATGACTGCTATTTAGTAACAGTCACCCTGTATTTGAGTGGAGTGCTCTTTGGTCATAGTTCAAAAAGTCATATTATATATTTTAAGTTTCATAAATGAGTGCTATTTGGTCACAGTTTTTAATTCCAAATAGTAATTCGTACCAAAAAATAAAAATAAAAGTACTACAATGGGTAAATTTTATATACCTACTACGGTAGGTAGGTATCGATTGAATTCATTCTCAACTCATCGAAGAATTTTGCAGATAGCACAGAATATAGGCACGCAACGCACGAGAGACCATACGAGAGACGTTAAATAACCCGATCAAATACAATAATAAGCTAACCTCCGAGCGAGTCAGTACCTTGGTATGCCTTCGTAACTTAGTAGGTTTTGGGCTTTGGTTTGGGCCCCAAGCAGACGGTATTGAATGAGTCGTTTGCTTGGTCGTTTGTTACTAGAAAACGCACACAAACGGATTATACTTTTTCTATGTTTGCGTTCGTACGAACAACGACCGTTGCTTGCGTGCACCAATCACGTTCCACAATTTTCCCTATGCCCATATTTGGTAATGCCATCGGCCGCTCTGAGTGGGGAGTTGGGCGAGTCTATTGTAATGTCAGAAAAATAAACCATTCCAAAATCAAATTCTGAACAATTGCTTGACATATGTCATGAATGTTTGTCAAAAGACGCATTTTGTAGGACGTTTTCTAAAATATTGCGGTAAAAATTGGTTGAAATTTTTGAAATTATCAGCGGTTCAGGGGTCCGTTGGGCGAGTCGATTGCGTGGCGCCGGCGTAGTATAGCGCTGGTGAAGCAAATCGACCTCCGCGCGCGAGCGAACGACAGACACCGGCCGGCATTTCTCACGGATCGGCGATCGCTGTAGTATTGTTTTGTGTTTCTGCAAATAGGTACCGCTGGTAAGTCTCATTTATTATCTTTTTACAGTTGTAGCCTAGGTACTATTTGTTATTAGATAGGGAAATATATGTTTGCATGTTTTTATTTAAGTACTTAATCGAAGAATAGATTAACGTTGTAGTTCCTGGGTGCGGTTACCTATTAGAACCATGCCAGAAATAGGTTCACTCACATAAGGGAGTGGGTTTCGTAGCGTTTCGTAGCCGCGTAGCACATAATTAGATAGGCTGATTCTGTGATCTCTTCGATCGTAGGCGTTATGTTACTGCATCGAGACATTGGAATGCTGCCAATGCCAACACAGAAGCCGTTATGTGAACTTTCGTTATCGTTAACTTGGTGCTTGTAGGGTGTGTAATGTAAAAATGTCTACTGCAACGGTGATGCAGTCAAATCTGTTTGGGTAAACGACCCCCCTGTTCTGTCTGGCTGGTATCAGAATAAAATTCAGTGTGAATGTGAGCTAGTCTAGCCGTCGCTACGTTATCAAGCGAGCGCTATCAGCCGCGCGGGGTGAGGGGACGCGCAGGCTCCATGCAGCGCGCAATACCATATATGGTAACGAAAACTCAAGTTCGACGCGATTGGTCGAGGCGACCGCCGCGGCGGGTAGGGGAGGCCCGATAACCACTCTCATTTATATACCTCGCGTGCTTCGCTCGCCGACATTCCACGAAGTGAGCTCGAGTTGTGGTGTTGTGCAGCAAAACCGAGGCTGTGCAATAGCAATTAATTTATTTATTTAATAGGACTATTTAATAAATGTAAGTTGACGAGATGTGTTTTCGTTATTTGTGATGTTTAGTGATTGAGTGGTGTGATAGTGCTGATATCAATCGAATTAGTGCGTGCGGCGACCTGTGACTCGATCCAGGGTGGGTGGCCGGCGTGCGCCCGGGTGCCGGTTGTGGTAGGGCGTGGCGCGACTTCACCCCAGATTACTTTCGGAACTTGAATAGTTGCAATCGGAATTGGAAAGTACCTATCTGATATGGTGTTCGACTTTTACCGGTCGGTAAAAGCTGACCGTCTCCGGTCTCGGTGATCGCGCCACGTCTCCGCGCCCGCCCGGCCTCTCGCCGCGCTCTCCATATTTGGTCTTGATTTGAGAGTCCATCGCCCACTTAGCAAGTCACTTGGCGTAGGCTTTCAGCCCACAGTGCTTTCTGAATATGGACATGTTTGCGATACGAATGCTTCTGATGTATGAAATGATTCCAATTAGGAGTTAAACTCAAATCTTATAGGACCGATACGCCAGCAACGTACCTATGTCTGAGAGAGTGTTATCAACTTGTCAAGGTAGAGTTTAGTATTAATGATTGTATTTTCTTTAATTTCCAGACTAATTTACAATGTGCGACGAAGAAGTTGCCGCGTTGGTTGTGGACAATGGCTCCGGTATGTGCAAAGCCGGGTTCGCGGGCGACGACGCGCCGCGTGCCGTGTTCCCCTCGATCGTGGGCCGGCCGCGCCACCAGGGCGTCATGGTCGGCATGGGGCAGAAGGACTCGTACGTCGGTGACGAGGCCCAGAGCAAGAGAGGAATCCTCACCCTGAAATACCCCATCGAACACGGCATCGTCACCAACTGGGACGACATGGAGAAGATCTGGCATCACACCTTCTACAACGAGCTGCGTGTCGCCCCCGAGGAGCACCCCGTGCTGCTTACCGAGGCTCCCCTCAACCCCAAGGCTAACAGGTAAGCGTCGTCCGGTTCGCTCGACCTCCGCATCATCGCCGCTCGTTACGATGTGCCCGCAGTCTGACCTCCGCTTTGTTTACAGGGAGAAGATGACCCAGATCATGTTCGAGACCTTCAACACGCCCGCCATGTACGTGGCGATCCAGGCCGTGCTGTCCCTGTACGCGTCCGGTCGTACCACCGGTATCGTGCTCGACTCCGGTGACGGCGTGTCCCACACCGTACCCATCTACGAAGGTTACGCCCTTCCCCACGCCATCCTGCGTCTGGACCTCGCCGGCCGTGACCTCACAGACTACCTCATGAAGATCCTCACCGAGCGTGGATACTCGTTCACCACCACGGCCGAGCGTGAGATCGTGCGCGACATCAAGGAGAAGCTCTGCTACGTCGCTCTGGACTTCGAGCAGGAGATGGCCACCGCTGCCTCCAGCAGCTCGCTCGAGAAGTCATACGAACTTCCCGACGGTCAGGTTATCACCATCGGAAACGAGCGTTTCCGTTGCCCTGAGGCTCTCTTCCAACCCTCATTCTTGGGTATGGAAGCTTGCGGCATCCACGAGACCACCTACAACTCGATCATGAAGTGCGACGTGGACATCCGTAAGGACCTGTACGCCAACACAGTATTGTCTGGAGGTACCACCATGTACCCCGGAATCGCCGACCGCATGCAGAAGGAGATCACTGCCCTCGCCCCATCGACAATGAAGATCAAGATCATCGCGCCCCCAGAGAGGAAGTACTCCGTATGGATCGGTGGATCGATCCTCGCCTCCCTCTCGACCTTCCAGCAGATGTGGATCTCGAAACAGGAGTACGACGAGTCCGGCCCGTCTATTGTGCACAGGAAGTGCTTCTAAGCGCGCGGGCGTCGTGGCGTCGTGCGCGTGCGCCGGCCCGGCCGGTCCCGCGGCCGGCTGATCGGCTCAGGCTTGTAATTTCCGTTAATTTAATTGTACGTAAGATATTATTGTAATTAAATCGTAATAGTGACGGCGGCGCGGAGCGCGGACCGCGGGGCGCGCCGCGTGCCGGCCTCGGTACTGCACTCGCCAAAGGATCTTTTGTAATCTCATGAATGATGATTGTATGTGCTGAAACGGATAAGACTACTTTCTTACTAGGTCATTTATAAATTATAAAAAATATGAAAATTTCAAAAAAAAAAACTGAAAAATTTACACTTGTCTTTTTTTTGTATTCCCCTGTTCTGTTTACGAAGTTGTATCAGCTCATGGCCACCCGCTGTGGAGCAATGGCTGACATTGACCCAGCTACAGAAATAGCACACGGGCACTTCCCAACCGCCCTCACACTCACAATCACAACACTACCTACCTACTATTTGATTTTGATCGTCAGAGACACTACACAGAATTCAGAAATACAAACATTGAACATACCTACATGTAGGTTGCGCCGTAAAGGGTAGGTAGGGCATGAAAGGAATGTTAACACAAAATAGAATTGTTGGGTATGGCTCGTCCTGGCAGAGCCAAGTCTTTCCTATCCTAAATCGAACATTCACATCGGAATTTCATTCGATTTAGGATGTTGGATAGGAATGTCTGTAGCGGACCGCCGCCGCCGACTGCAATGTTGAATCAAACTGCGCGATGACAGGCGGTTGCATTCACTGAACTGCAATATGTATATGTATGGCAGTCAAGTTGCAGTCCGTCTGTCTAGCTAGAGTACAAGCGTGCAGTAACATTGCAGTCGTTGCTTCTGAACTGCAATATGAAAGTCAATTAATTAGCATTCCGTCTGTCTAGCTAGTAGCTAGCTAGAGTACAAGCACAGTATAATTCAATAGTCTGACGTTCTTATACTGTGGTACAAGTGCGCAGTAACCGCAGTAACATTGCAGTCGTTGCTTCTGAATGACAGTCGATTTGCAGTCCGTCTGTCTAAGTAATACAAGGAATCAAATCTCTCTTTTTTGCAGTAAGTGACGTCTGTCGTATAATAGTATTTCCAACTCGGTGCTAGAAAAAACTAATATCTTATCTTGTTTCTAAAATAAGTTTTAGCTATAAGATATAACACCATATTGAAATACATAGTAGATTTAGTAACTTAACTAATTTGCCAACACGTAGGTATAATTTATTTTTGAAATGTTTTAAATAAAAGACAAGAAACTTTGACGTAGTTTCTTCTAGCACCGAGTTGGAAATACAACATGTAGGCAACTTCCTTTTACTAACTTCTGTCTTCCTTCCGAGTTCCGAGGGCAGGGTTAACGGTTTTACGGAAGTTAAAGTTACCTGCTAGGTTAAGTCTAATAAAATAAAATCTGATCTAGAACGTACCTACCTTATGTGACAAATTAATTAAGTTGAAGCTGTTTCCGAATCGCCGCCTTACATTTTGATTTTTTGAGTTCGTTTTTTTTATATTTTTTATGGGCTCCTTTCCTTATACGTTACTGGAGCCGTATTTTTGAACCACTCGAACTCCAATGCGCATACGAAAGGGCAACTTTCGCATGCGATTTTCATACAAATTGCCATGCGAAAGTTGCTCTTTCGCATGCGAATTCAATTCTAGCGGTTCAAAAATACGGCTCCTGAAACATCAACAACAGCTATGGCATGGCACGCAATTAAATTAACACCCTGTATATTATGTCCCTCATTGGCAGCCATAATAAGCACAGCTGCTCGGTCAATTTGTGATGATGATCACGTCACGGATACCATTCAACGTCGGTGTTCTACTTTTATTTTCAAATCAATCCGCATTTTTGGAAGATAACCGGTAGGAAATCCGAAGGATAGTGTCTCAATCAGATTCGATAGCCTCGAAATTATTTAATTGGCCTACAAATATGTAGGTATATTGTAAAAGGCGGAAGAATTTCTAACAAGTATTTAAATTAAAAGCGAGATCGTTTTTCATACTCGTAAAATTTTATTTTAAAAACATCACAAAAATTCCACGACATTTAGCAGTAGGTACAATGTTTGGTGATAATTAAATATTAAGTCGACCCAAAATGAAGACATTTCTAAGTTACCAAACCAATAGGGTTTTGCAAACTTGCATCTTGTGTTAGGATTAGGACCTTAGGACGTACCTATTTTATTAGGAAGACCATATAGCATTGGGCGCTAACACTGGCAATTAATAAGGAAACTTGTAACTGTGGTCGGGTGCATTCGTGACCATTTAAAGTTCGTTAAAGGTTACTACAAAAAAGGATTTGAAACTCATACAACAGAAACGACATATAATAAAACTGTAAAAGGCCGATGTCTGTACATTGAAGATTTTTATGAAAAACTGTTACAGGGCGTCATTATTATAGTAAATGAAGCCAAAACAACCATTTTTAAAATTTTTGTCTGTCTGTCTGTCTGTCCGGGGCTAATCTCAGAATCTACTGGACCGATTTTGATGGAACTTTTTTCATTTGACTGAGTTTTTCTCGGACAGTAAACAAGGATATAAATAATCACGCCTATAGACATAGGGGGTAGGCAGGAAATTGAATCTCAGAAACTACTTAAATGATTTTAATGGGACTTTTTTCATTTGACAGAGTTTTACCTGGACAGTAAACAAATATATAAATAATCACGCCAAATAACTTAGGGGGTAGACAGGAAATTGAATTTTAGGTCAAACTCTTAAGGCTGCTGGGATGGATCAAAGATCCAAATGCTTTTGCCTCGGCCAGTTGTATGTTGCATGTTCACGTCACGAGTGAGTAGCGCTGAGCAATTGTTTGTTTTAGCTACAGCGGGCAAGATAGAGAAATTCTCTGATTTAAAAACTTATTTGTTACTTTCGCATACTTCAATGCGAACGAAGTCGCGGGCACCAGTTAGTTTAGAATAAATCTATAAATGTAGTAATGGATACCACCAATGTTACATTCACATTCTGATTCTGAAACCTATTCAAATATTATGCACAATCCAGACTTTCCGATCCTTTCTTCCTTAAATCAGACAATGTGTAGTGAAATCGGACGTCTGATATAAGGATGATTGCGCTACACATTGGCCGATTTAAAGAAGGAATCGGAAGGTCTGGATGGTGCATTAGACATCGTCATTTGGGTAAAAATATCAAAATTGTTATAAAAAAAAAAACGAATTCACATGATTTGCATACACATGTAACATTTCTGGTGACGCCTAGTAAAAAAAAAACTATAATTCAAATGTTTTGTACAAACTAATGGAGTAAAACATTATAATATTCTGTGGTAATACAAACAAAATTGAGACGATTACATTACACAATTACATAATTGACGTTGTAGGTGTTTATAGTTCATTTTCCAAGCAAAAAAGCAGGGTGGGTGCAGTTAGAGATTCAATGTAGGTAGATTATAGATCATTGGATATGCGTAAGCAAGTAAACTAGATACAGAGTTCGATGCAATCGTATAGTATAATTTTTTAAAAGCAGCAGGACACACTCCATTAGTATGTACAACTTGTGTACAACACTTAACATTAATATCTAACAAGATCTGTGTTAGTGGGACGATGGGCTGCCTCTATAGACTAAATTAGTTGGTTCAACCTTTGAGACAACTGAAAACACTTAACGTTAAGGTGGCATAAAATTTATTAACATCTAACTGGACTAGCTCCTTCACTAAGCCTAATTCCAAATTAATTTTGTTATGCTAGAAATAAAAGAAAAACCACTATAGATTTTGAACCAATTTTATATTGTCTTTGGATTTTATCACCAATTTAATAATGTAAGTATTCCTTTTATTTCTAACAATATAATTTTCGTAAAACATTAAAAACTACAATCAAAATCTTTATATTAAAATAGTAACCTAAAAATACATTACAAATCTACATTATCAATAATAATAATTAAATTATAAATAGCGGTAAAAGAACTCAGAACAGCTAAGCGTATTGAAAACTGGTATTGTGCGGTGTTTACATTATAAAAATAGGAGATTTTATATTTTTGTACAACAATTATAAATGAGAGGTTTTCTTTCTAAATTACTCCATGACAATACAATGATATGCAGCCAGCAATGGACCTACTATTTTCGTCAGTGATTTTCGTACATGATCTTCATTTCTGTACATTATATTTTCGGTACAAACGGCAATAATAAAATAATATATAATCGAATTCTAGACAACTTTCTGAAATTTTCCTCACAATATAACATGCAGTTCTAACGACAGACTATGTTACTGGTTGTATGTTTAAAACATGATTATTGTTTATTTTAAATACTGATTTTCTAAAATTTACATAACATGTATAATATTATGCATTTAACGAACTATATCAAAATCTATTCTGATTTGCCAGTAGAATATACACTTGGTTATACATATTAGTCGCATACTTTTCATAATTTGCAGTGAGGAACCACGAATAACATTTATTTGTACTTTGGACCGTCTATACTACGTTAATAACTTTAAAATCTTATCGAAGAAGGCCACGGCACGCCTTACGAGCTATTATAACGACTAGTTGAACTAAACAATGCGACAGTCATTTTGCTTTGATGAAACTATATTCAAAATTAGTTTAAGTTGGTAAATAAAACAATTTGTAAACATTGGATACATACATACATATAATCACGCCTTTATCCCTAATGGGGTAGGCAGAGCGTAAACGACCTAAACAAAGGTCGTTCCGTCACATCTGACAAGTTTTGAGGGTTATTCCAGATATAGATCTGTATATTGCTGTAGTGACAGGTTGTCAGCCCATCGCCTAAATTGCAATACATTAAAACCCTCGAATCCCTTAGCTGGTTTTTACAGCATGCCCGGGAGGAGATGCAGCTGGCACATTCTATGTTTTTCTATCACTCCCAGTCCAGCATGGAAGAACATTGGACATACTGTATCAAATGAGCTTGAAGTTGTTAATAGACCGAAATCGATATTGGTTTTGATTATCAATTATTTATCTGCCATTGGTTATGTATGAATCTAATAATAAGTACTCCTCCTATAACCATTTTTTTTGTTTTTATTACACGACTGTCGCATTTTAGTTCAACATGTACTAACTCTAGGAATGATCACTACCCAATCGTTTATCTAATTGAACACAATTTTAAACAGGACGATTTTCGAGATTTATTGTTTCACTTTCACGTTATAAACGCCTATAAGTTTTCTGAAAACGTTTTAAACTCACTGTAAAATCACAACTCTTTTAAATGTTTGTATATCAGTTCCAGGCCGCTTCCCGCACGAGTACCGTGTGCTATGTCTCGCTGTCGCGTATGCTGTCCTCTGTGGCAGCTCGCACGTCTCTGAGCGGGTTCCCGTGCACCCGGAACCGGTACACGCAGGTGTAGGTGGGGTTGCCGTGGTTGGACTCGACGCGCAGCTCCACGGTGTCGTAGGCGACGGGGTAGCTGACGCCGCCGATGTCGGTGGTCTTGGGGTGCTGCACGGGGAAGTGCTGGATGGCGGTGCCGTTCGCGTCGTACACGTACGAGCCGAACAGGTGCGGCGCAGGGTCCAGCTCGCCGTGCAGACCCTGATAATGCAAACATTCAACCATTTTGAAACTTGTAGAAACTAACATTCGCACATTAACTTTGAAGGAGATCAAAAACTTGGATTCTATATAAATCTTTTTTTTTGTGCGTCTTTTTAAAAGGCTACATTTAGAAAAGATTTGGAATTAGAATGCATGCAAAAAAGCAATTAAATCGTGAAAATAAAACCCTTCTGATGCTTGCAGCAAACATGAAATACTTACAAGATGAATATGTCTAGGAGATGTGCTCATAAATTACTAAAACACCATTCACACACTCACGAAATGTTAATGAAAAAGAAAGCCCTAAAGTGTTAAACGTGCAATTTTAAAATTGTTAATTAAAACAAAATATCCGTGAAAACATAATTAAAAAAATGTGCATTAATCCGAAAATAAAAATAAATGAATAACATTTTACTAAAGCATCACACCAAACCACATAAAACGTTAAAAAAAAACATGAGAAAAAAAAAACAGCGTGCAATAAAAACATTCAAACGTTATTCGCAATACGCTTTAAAAACTGTTAGGAAGTGTCTAAACAGCCACTAGTGGTTGTTTAACTAAAATTGCTAAACCACCAGTATTTAGCTACGCAAATAAACAGTCAGTATACTTAACAAAATGTCTACTTGCAAATTAGATAATTTTTCTTACGCGAATGCATTATATTTGTGATAGTTAAATTGTATTCTGAATAAATTTCAACTTGATTCTTTCACGCGTTTCTGAGAAAAAGGGGTCTTGACAGACGGACAGACAGACAAACGGACAACCGAGTGATAAGGGTTCCTTTTTTCCTTTTGAGATACGGAACCCTAAAAACACGTATAAAAAAGTAGATGTGTGTGCAAATGTAAATGGGTAATTAACTCACATATACGGAGAAGTTTTTGGGCGCGGACTCGATCTTGCCGTCGACCGCGAGCAGACGCGACATGTGCTCCAGAGAGAAGCCCGTCACCTCGATCACCGCGTACAGCCGGATCACTGGAAAACATAAACATTGCATTTAAAACAACTATTACTATTATTAGCCTATGTTGTCCCACTGCTGGGCTGGGCAAATGTGATATTCCTAACTCGGTCTATCCGTTTAAAACCTAGTATGCTGCGCTACATTTTCTTCTCTGGCAAACCTTGAGCCTGGATTTTTGTCACTCTATTGAACTATCTATCGAAACAAATGATTTACCGCAAATCGGTGTGACTTCGCTAAAGAAAAGAGCTACTTCAAACGGATGAAACCACTCGATGTTAGTTGCTGTATTCGAATACGCCGAAAAGATCAGCCGTCGGATCTTTGTCTAAAACCCTTTAAAGTTCCCAGGACGCTTTTCTGCTGCAACACTCACCCAGGTAGCCCGGGAAGCCCTGGAAGGCCCAGCACTCGGCCGGCATGGCGCCCGGCGTGAGCGCGTATCGAGGGGAGGTGTACACCCACCACACCGGCATGCCCAGGATGCTGTACTGCTTCGTCTTGATCTGGTACAGCTCTGTGCAACGAGTCGACACCACTTGACCACCTGGAAACGGGGAATATTGCGATCAGTTACACCAACTATGTTAGAGGCCGAAAACTATCAGTAAACTTTTATAGGAACAGGAAGTTTTAGGGAAGGAAAGTTTGTTTCGAAGATTGTTGGAAAAAACCATGTTGATTGGGGGCTTGGGGGAGTGGAACACAAAGCATTGTGTGCGCCATTTAAAAAATTGTGGTTGAACTTGAATGTTTGGTATCCAGATAGAATAGCACATGTGTTAACTTTTTTCGCGAGAAAACCCTTGCGTCGTGGGAAATGTGCCTGTACTAGATCCTCACCTGCAGACTCGAGCGCGTAGTCCACGAGGCCGGTCTTGTCGGCGTCGTACACATGCAGCATGCCCGCCACGATGCGCTTCACCGCCTCCACGTCGAACCCTGACTCCACGTGTCTTATCTCAATCTCCTTCACATACTCCCGCACTCTTTCTAATATAATCTTCATTTGCTTCTGTTCGAACACGGCCAGATACTCCTGAATCATCTGCCTGATCCTGTCCTCGTCTAGATCGGGCTTCCACGAGGATATCAGCCGCTCGTGTATCTCCTGACTGATCTTCTGAGTTTCCTCTCTAGTCATGTAGTGCTTGTCGAAGTAGTCCTTCAGTTTCAGAGCTATCGCTTCGCTGTTGTCGTTCATGTTGAATATCTGGATGAGATTGTTCTGTAGGTGTTTGAGTGAGTAGTGTTCTATCTTTGCTTCTAGGTTGTCCAGTTTGGATAGTTTCTGGTCGAAGGATTTGAGTTTGGTGTCGACGTTGACGGCCCAGTGCTCGAGCGCGGCCATGCGTTTAGATAGATCAGGGTCTTGGATGATTTCTGGCGATTTGTACGTGTCCACTATTTCTTTCTGAGGTAGGATTTGGTCCGCGCAATGATAACCTGAAAATGAAAACAGCCAGTTTTATATTGAATCGCGTACGATTCCCTGTCCTTCCCACATAATATCTTATATCACTGCACTTAATGAATTTAATTAAAGGTAATTTGATTGGGAAGGACAGAGTTTTAACAACGAAATAGTATAAAAGGCTGAACTCACCTAAAAGTGTGTCTGCTTCCACTTTCAATAGGTGATTTAGACCTCTATCCTTCCCGTTTGAAATGTGTGTGTAGGGAAGAATTATGTGGGAATCGAGAGAAAGACAGTTTGCATACAATAAATTATAATTAAAATCAGTAGCCCAGCAGTTAGACACAATTAAATAGAATAAGTTATCATAATCATTATGCTTACAACTTACACCGACCGTTGAAGAACACCCCTGGCTTTCAGGGAGTTATATCTCCAAAAATACAATAAACAACTGCCCTAAAAATATAGCGAAACCATGGTCATGTCATAGTAAGAGTTGGTCATGTCATTGGTCAAAAACTAAAGGCTAGCTAGATGTTTTCATCTAAACTTATAAAATCGTTTGTCCTTACTGACTGACTGACTGATTCATCAACGCAGAGCCTAAACTACTAAAGCTAGAATCGTGAAACTTAGAGAGCAAGTTTCTTCTATAACGTAACTTCCCACTAAGAAAGGATTTGCGGATTTTCCCCCCCTAAACGGGTAAAAAGGGGGGTTAAAGTTTGTATGAAAGTCCGTCAATTTTGAAGGTAGGATCTTCAAATTTCGTATTTAGGTTAATAATGAAAAAATAATTAATACGTGTTTCAGCATTTTTGTATTTTTCACCCCTAAGAGGGTTAAATAGGGGATGGAAGTTTGTATAGAAATTCTGTCAATTTTGATGAGAGGATCTTCCAATTTTGTTTTTGGGCTAATAATTAAAAAATAACGAACACGTGTTTCAGCGTTTTTGTATTTTCCACCCTTAAGGGGGTTAAATAGGGGATGAAAGTTTGTATTAAAATTCCGTCAATTTTAAAGGTAGGATCAGCGCGGGAACTCAATCCCACGGGAAAACTCTTAGCTGCGAGTGAAACCGCGGGGCGGAAAGCTAGTGTTTTATAATTTCCTAGATATCAGGAATTGGAAAATAGAGAAGATACGTAGCCCTGAAAGACAGGAGGTAGTATTACAAATATAAAATAATTCCTAAACAAAAGCATATGAAATTATCTCAATATTGCGACTGGGTCCTTTCTAACATTATTATTGTTTAACTCTTAATATTTCAGTCTTAAAACATTCAGAACTTGACGCAAATAGTCAGGTACAAAAAATTAAGGTTCACACATACAGACGCGACCTACATTGAAAGTAGCTATAACTGTGTCAGCGAAAGAATTTAATCGTAAATGTTATCATTATCATAAATTAAATAAAAAATACTTCGTTTCAACTAAAATCGTTGTCAAAGTCAAATCAAAGTCAAAGTCAAATAATTTATTTCCAAATAAATTCTTACGAACACTTTTAGAAAGTCACAGGCGAGTCTATTACAAAGAAAATTGTATCAATGTCACAAAAGAAATCAAAATAAAAAATAAAAAAATATATCACAATGATGAAGAAGCACGAGAAACTCGCACTTTGCGGCCCCCCTTTCGTTTTCGCCTACCCCTACTTTTGTCCTTCGTTTTGATTAAAATTGGGTTGGTGTCCGCAATGTGTGCCAATTTCTTGCGCTTTACTGAAATATCCGAGCTCCAAACCTCTTTGTCATTAGTATAGTCATCTAACTTATAATAGGCTTTCTGACATAATGTATTTTTAATTGTATCTTTAAATTGATTTTCTGACATATTTAATATATGGTCAGGTATTTTGTTATAGTATTTTATACATTGACCTAAAAATGATTTTTTAACCTTAGCTAACCTAAAATGGGGTTGGTCAATTTTATTTTTGCTTCTTAGATTCCGATTATGCCTGTCACCGTTTTTGGTAAAACTATGAATATTTTTCCTTACATACATAATATTTTCATATATAAATTGACATGGTACAGTTAAAATATTTAAATTTAGTTGTAAATGAATTACGAAAAAATATTAAAAGGAACTCTATTTTTGAACTCGTTTTCGCCTCGGTGGGGTATGCTTTATGCTATATTGCACCAAGAGTATTATATTTTCGTTTAAACATCATTATGTTTAAACGGAACAATGTCCCTAACCTAATTAAATACTACGTAATTCACTGGCCATAAAAATATGCGTTTGTTCTGAATGCTATAAGCTCACAACATCATCAATAAATGAACCAATTTTTACTTTGGATCTACCTACATGATTGCAATTTATGACTAGGGGTTAGTCTTATATTTTCCAACAGAACACAATTTAGTCACCCATTATTTCCAATAATGAAATTAGTCTTATTAATTAATTACAAGTAATCCAATTTATAGCCGCAGAAAAGGTACAAAATTCAAAAATTATAGCATGTGATCAATGAAATTAGACTTTTAAGATTAAGATAAATTATTTCAGAATAGTTATAGATAAAAAATAAATTATTATATCTCTGAATTCTGGAATGAAACTACAAAATGATTAAAATAAAATAAAGATCTCCATAATATAATTATAGCAAATATTTATCATAGCCTATCAAAGCATAAATTAAATTGTACTCAAAAAATAGAATAATACTTTAAATTAAATACAAAAATGTTATTCGAAAATATGAATTTACTTACTAGTAAATATTGTGATTATGGACTAAACTGGTACAAAAAATACCTCAAAAAGAAATAATATTATTTAAACTACCAAAATAAGTTTGTGCAAATTAATAAAATAATCTGGATCATACTTATTGAACGTGGAATAACTCTGAACGAAATACATATTATATGCGTATGAAAGGGTATATGCATCGAGAAATGTATGAATCTACCCATGAAACTGAACAACTTTCCCTAAGGAACATAGGTCGAAATACGAAAAAAAAAATTGACTTCCCATACTAAAAACGCTATCAGCTGATGCATTTTGTATGAAAGGCCACAATTTTTTTCCTTTTTTCGACCTATGTTTCTTAGGGAAAGTTGTTCAGTCTCAAGGGTACATATATGAATATAGTCTTCCCAAGAAAATGAAATAATCCCACAAGTGGAAAATAGAGAACTTGAGGAACAGGTGACATCAAAACAAGTAAAGAATTATGCTGGCGAATACGCTTGTCCCGTATGGGCTCGCTCAGCACAAGCGAAGGATGTGGATGTCGCCCTCAACGAATCCTGTCGGGTGGTCACGGGTACGCTTAAACCAACACCTTTAAGTCATCTCTACTCACTAGCCGGAATAGCACCCCCCAGTGTTCGACGTCAAGTTGCTTGTTCCGTCGAAAAACTTAAACAAGAAGAAGACAGCAGGCACCCGCTATTTGGGCATAAATATCCACCTCCACGCCTTAAGAGCCGACGCAGCTTTACTCGAAACACCGAGCCTCTTAAAGAGGATCCATCTAAAGCCAGAGAACAGCTGTGGTCAGAAAAATTCACCTCCAACAACCCCTGTTGTCCTATAGTTGAGAAGCTACCGCCGGGGCACAACCTCCCATGGTTCATTTGGAAGGCGTTAAACAGACTTCGGTCAGGAGTCGGCAGGTGCAAAGAACTCAGGAAGAGGTGGGGCTTCACTGAGGACGACAAGTGCGAGTGTGGCGCTATACAATCCATGTCACACTTATTGTCGTGCCCCATTTCTCCGGTCACCTGCACGCAGGAGGACCTGTTTGACGCCAACCAAAAGGCTGTTGATGTGGCCACGTTCTGGGCGTCAAAAATTTAAATTTGCTATTGACTCGAGAAGAAGAAGAAGATACCCAGGGAGATAGTTGCAAGAGTCTGCAAGAGTCTAGCCCAATTGCCTTTCTTGCCTCTGCGTTTGGAGTTGCTGAACTTGTTGCTCGTATTTTACCCACACATGGTAGCGAGCTCAGCATACCTTACGCTGCGGAGGCACTAGAGGCGTGGTCAGCACTCTGCCCGGATGGCGAGCGCCCTGAAGACCCTACACGCCAAAGACAATGGGACGACATTGTCTCAAAGCGGCTCATCACCAGGCTCACTGAAGAAGCTGTGGGAGTGGACGTGGCTCGATTGCGCGCGGCATCCCAGCAGGAGTCGGGAGTTTGGCTCCAGGCACTGCCTTCGCCACACATAGGCACACTGTTAGACAACGACTCCCTAAGGGTCGCAGCGGCCTTGAGACTGGGTTGTACCGTGTATGAGCCCCACTCCTGCATCTGTGGAAGTGTGGTTGAGGCTACTGGTCACCACGGCTTGGTCTGTTCTCGCAGCTCGGGGAGAATGTCGAGACATGGAGCCCTAAACGAAATTATTCGGAGAGCTATAGTCTCCACGGGGGTACCATGTTTACTTGAGCCACCGGGGCTCTGCCGTGGCGACGGCAAACGGCCAGATGGATTGACCCTGACTCCGTGGCAAAAAGGCAGATGCCTCCTATGGGATGCTACTTGCGTTAGCACGTTTGCGGCGTCCCATCTGAGAGGCACCCAGCGTTTAGCTGGTTCGGCAGCTGAAGCAGCGGCCGGACTAAAGCATGCCAAATATGGCAACCTGGAGTCGGCGTACGATTTTGTACCGTTTGCCGTTGAAACGGCGGGCACGTGGGGCTCAGAAGCCAAAGCTTTTATTCGGGAGGTGGGATGGCGGTTGAGACAAAAAGGGGGAGACCCGCGGGCTGGCAGTTTTTTAGCCCAACACATTTCTCTCGCTATTCAGCGCGGTAACGCCGCGAGCATTATGGGCACATTCGGAAGGGACGCGTTGAGGGGAGGTCTTTTTGACTGACTCAGTCTATAGATTATGGTTATATTTTTATAGTTTTAAGTCTTTATAATGACGTTGCAAGACTGTATTTCACAACATAAGACATTTAAATTTCGAGAAGCCCAAGTTTGGCGGAAATTCAACACACCCTGTTACATTTATTGAGGATTTAGAGAGCTATCTAAAGAAAGCAGCGATAGAAGGAGCAGAGCCCTTAGACCTCATACAAGAGTGCTTAATTGGAGACGCACGAGACTGGTCTAGGATTTATAAGGAAAGATGGACTTGCTTGGAGGATTTCAAAAATGACTTTTTAACAATATTTTGGGGAGAAAAGGAGCAAAACGAATTGAGACGTTTTATTGTTTATGGAACATGGGATAAACAAAAGACACCATCAATGTTGACCCATTAAAATGTTGAACTTTAATATTCCGGAAAAGCAGCTGATAGGAGACATCATAAGACATTATCCAAAATTCGTGTAGCAAGTTTGGGCGACATCAAAGATTGTGACGCTGATTGATGTTGCAGAGTTTTTGCGTAACATGGACGACATTAATAAACAAGAACCGCATTTTTACGCAACGGGAACAGAGAAGAATATGGACAAAAAAAAAGGGACTATCAACAGGCGTATAGGAATTGGCGCAAACTGGAGAACACTCAAGCTAATAGGGGCGCTTCCAATGTCAACGTCGTAGAGTCAACAGAGATGGACCAGATGGGAAATCAACACATTAATTCGTCGTCATGTCACGTCATGTCATTCGTCGGGCTCTTGTCTCAGCGAACGTTCCGGCAAAGTAAGAGCCAAACGGTATCGTTCGATCTGAAGGCAAGAGACCCGACGGCGTGACACTCATTCCCTGGCAGCGGGGAAGGAGCTTGGTATGGGATGTCACATGTGTGGACACTTTGGCCCCATCACACGTCCAGGCAATAAGTACGAGAGCAGGTGCCGCGGCAATGAGTGCAGAGGCGTTAAAGGTCCGAAAATATGAGCAGATCTCAGACTGCTACATTTTCTCACCAATTGGCTTTGAGACTCTAGGCACATGGGGGCCAGAAACTAAAAAGTTCATAAGGGAAATTTCGGTGCGTCTCCACAAGACATCCGGTGACCGCAGAGCTGGCAGCTTCCTTGCCCAGCGTCTAAGCCTGGCTATTCAAAGGGCGAATGCTGCCAGCATGTTGGGAACCATGTCTGGTGGAGACGCAGTGGGAGGTCTATTTAGTTATTAATTTAATTATTTTTAAGTGTAGGTTAAGTTGTGTATTATATTTGTTGTATTTTATATTTTCTGTAAATTTCTGTAAATAAAGTTACATGGTTAGCATATGTATCAAGTACACATTAATTTAAATTAGAAGAAGCTGAAAACGCTGTCCCCGAGTCAGCTTCGATCATAGATTGCCCCCTAAGAAATACAAAGGGTTCACATTCAACGGGAAATCCTACGTCTATAATCGACTTCCACAAGGATTAAAGACCAGTGTGGGTTCGTACAGCAGAGCAATGGATCTAATTCTAGGACATGACGTACGTGAATTTTGTGTAAATTATCTCGACGATCTAGCGCAGTTATTACCACGGGATCACTTGACCAACATTTAGAACATCTAGACATTGTGCTAAGGAAATTAAGTGCGGCTGGTTTAACTTGCAACTTGAGTAAATGTGAATTTCTGTGCGAAGAGGTCAAAATGCTCGGTGTTGCAGATTCTTTTCTGCATCTCTTTGCTGCTGCTGGCTGCTAAGACATGACAATGACTTTGACGTGACTTCTGGAACAATTGACTGTTGACCGGGACAAAGGACATGATTTTTGGCTTTAAATTAATATATATTTTGACTGTCAAGCGACCTGTTTCTCTTTTCGCCCGTTTCACTCGGATATATTATTAGCCACTCGCTAAGAAGAAGAATTCATACATTTCTCGATATATATATATATATACCCTTTCTCTTACACGTTGTATATTCTAGAATACCTTCCATTCGCCACAGCTATGTTGTTCACAAAACTTAAAATTAAGTACATTACTAAAACATGTCACATAATTATTATTGTATTTAAATATAAAACCTTTAATAAAATATATATTTTTTGTATAAATTATAGTCTGATAAAGTTAGTTTCTTAGCTGTTTCTATGCAAAAGAAAGCCTGTTTGAAAACTTTCTTGTATATGCTCGATTGATTTAAAATCAACACTTTTTGTCCCAGTTATAGAAATTTACTTGGGCAGCTAACATCTGAAATGTTGTTAATTCTTGCAGTTTTGAAGGCTTATTACAACGGAAAAGGATTGTTCGGCAGTCATCCGACGATCCCGTGCCAGAAGCGACGCATTTCCTCTATGCAACTCTCCGCCACTACCTTCATATAGTCGTTCGCATCTCCCACGCGGTTCTGCACTATGGCGCTGTACTCTCTGTACGTCTTGGTTACCTTTGGCATACTCTCGCTTATATCAGGTAGACTGATGTTGATTGTTGGTAGTGAGGGCATTTCTGGCATAGACGGTAGAGATATGTTGGGCATTGATGGAAGGCTGATAGTGGGCATCTCCATGGTAGTAAACTCCTTCAAATCTATCGCGAAATCGGTAAAGTTTGGCATTGCGAGATGGTCCAAGTTTTCGTACGTGTAGTAAGCTGAAAAGTAGGTTTTAGTTGTTACCTGAGCTACTAAATAGCCTAGAAATAACAAACTAATTTAAAAAATACACGACAGGATACTCCCGTTTTTAGGGTTCCGTAGTTTTTTATTTTGTAGGAGCAGTAAGTACAATTGGTCGCCTTGGATATGGAGTAAAAGCGGCACTAGGGAACAATAACAATTTGTAGATGGGCGTAGCAAGAATTTTTATTTTAGTTTCAGCAGATCTTCATTACATGGAAGTTTAAGTCAGCCTCTCAGCCAATTTTAAAATTAGATAAATTCGTACCAACGAGTACTTACAATAATTGTAAACGTTAATCTGATTTTGTAGGCATTTATGCTTCAGACTTCAGACAGCATCACAAATGAAATCACAAATTGCGTCAGGTTAACAAATCTTAAGAAGTAATACTCACATCCGTAGCCCAGTATCGGCAGCAGCAGCAGCAGCAGCAGCCACCACCAGCGCCGGCGCTGCTTCTGCTGAGCTCGGGCTGCGTACTGTCCGCGAGCTGACACGTGGTTCGGGGTTACCTGTGGAACAATACGTTCATTCAAAACTAGGAACATACAAACTATGCCAGCAATCTCTATTTCTGGGCAAACTTGGACCTTGGACCTTGAATTACCATTCGTCTGCCCTTATCTCATTGTTACTGGGGTCGGCGCAGTACGTTTTCTTCTTCCGTTCATCCCTGTCAGCTTTCAGTTCAACCGTTCAACACTCACACCTGCTGGCTTTAGACATGTCGTCTTTCACGCAGTCCATCCATCTTTTTTCCACTGTTTTCTGTTGCACAAGGTTGTTTTAAAAATTAGAGATAAATACTTACAGTTTCGGTGACGGTGGTGACAGTGGTGGTGACTACTTTCTTGATGATGGTGTACACCCACACCAGGGGCGCCACAGCTATAGACAGCGACCGGGACGCTATGCTTGCTGGAAATACAAAAATAGTAATTAAAAAAAAAACTAGCTTGGCTATGATTTGGTAATTTTGGTGTAAAATAAACGTTGCCCAGACTGCATACAAGCTTGACCCAAATTAATAGTAGTGATCTGATGGTAGTACTACAGGACCTATTCTTATCTGTAGTATAATATAGATCTATCTCCGAGTTTCTTCGGAGTGAGTCTATTGGATATACAATACAACTTATCACGACACCCTTAGATGAAATACAGACGACACCGAGACTAAATTACAGCAATAATATTCAGACAAATTTTTAATAAAAAGAATGTATCTCACCCTTAGCCCGCTGTCTCTCCGTGTAAGGGTACCGGTGCTGCGGTCCGGCCAGCTTCCTATACGCTCCAGATACAGTGTTGCCAACACCACTGGTGATGGTAGTGGTAATGGTAGTGATAGTAGTGATGATGGAGAGAAACAGTCGCGTGATCCACCAGCGCCGGTCCGCCACGTACCCGCCGTTCGGTCGTAGGTAGCTCTCGTCGTCTGAACTGTCCACGTTTTTCTAAAGGATCAATAAGAAAAAAATCACATAGCGACTTAAAATACTGATATAAACTTAAATTCCTATCTTCGTTAAATAAAAACATCTAAAAAATGCCTACTTACAGAAAATAATTCAATAAACATTGACGACATACCTACAACCTGTCACCATGGAGTTAATCTCGCCGCTTCTTTGTATTGTCGTGCCAAGATTGTTGTTGACAATGAATAATAAATATAAAAACCAGTGCCAAAGCAAAAAATATAATGTTTTACAACATTTATAATGTTCTAAAAATTTAAAATAAAAGCTACTATACATTTTTATTTAAAAATACGTACATTCTATGTCTTTCACATATTTATACATACCCTTAAAATATTTGCACTTAATTTCGTATGACCTTATATAGAGGTATTGCTAGAGAGTACTACCGTGAGTCTGTGGCGTGCAGACGAGGTGGCAGCAGCGAGCCGCCGCAGCTCTTCCTCGCTGGTGACCGGCCCCTGCACGCGGAACTGGGACAGCGAACGGCGCGACATGTTGGGGACCGCCACTTGACCCGGCGCCAGCTCCACGCGGTCTTTGGACAGTGGCGAGTATGTGTAGTCCGTTTTCGGGTATTTGCTGGAAAAGAGAACATGTAATTATTGATTATTTTATCTGTTTTCCAACTATTTTTTTTTAACTTGCAGTTACTAATAATAATCTGAAAATACAGTAAACAAGAACTAGTTCTTATTAGGGGATATTTTATAAAGGCGAATAATATTCATTATCATTTTTTTTGCAAAATAACTCTAAATGCATCTTATTGCTACTTTATCAGTAACATGTATTAGACTTATACTACAGGGTGGACCAAAAGTAGTCATCCGATGTTCTTTTGCTATAACTTTTTTACTTAATAAAAATCTTTTCATCCCATCTATTCGAAAACGACGACTTTAATCGCATATAAGTGCGCCTAAAGTTGATGCTTCTAAGCGACATAGGTACTATTACTCTACTCTTTGCTAGAGACTGTCCCAGCCGGGTAAAAATGAGATTTTAATCCTCTTTATGAAAATAAGTGCGATTAAAAGAACTTTTAATCGCACTTTTTGAATTTGGAACCTCTTTTTCTTTTTTCTTGATTTGGCATGACTGACGCGGAGTGAAAACAAAATAGTTAGATGTCGAATTCAAATAATGGTACACTGGCTGGTTAGACTGCGCGACGGCTGATAAAAAAAAAATTGAAAATGCACGAACTACGGCACGAGTGGGCAGCAGGGTTTTATAGGGAGCCCGTGTTTTCGACTCTTTTTACGAATTATTAAATATTCAAAATGAGGTCTTCTAGCAGTGAAATTACCTATAACATTCTTATTCTATTATATTTAAATTTACAAGTGTTAGTTAGGCGCCTTTTTTTCTCATAGAGGGGGATGAAAAGTAGAGTGTATCACTCGGGAGCAAAAATATTTTTGGCTCGGGCGACGTACTTTGAATCCCTCGCTACGTTCAGGATTCTACTTTAGAATCCCTCGCTACGCTCGGGATTCTACTCTAGAATCCCTCACTTCGCTCTGGATTCAAAAAAACGCCCTCGCCTTAAAAATATTATTTTACTCCCACGTAATAAAATCTACTATTGGTTCTGCTTGTGGCATCTAGCTAAGTTTTTAGTATAAATAAACAGCGCGAGTGTGCAATACGACGTCGGTGCAGTTTATTTACTGCTGAAACCTTCCGCCTCAGACCCAGGACATTTTTCCGGTACTTTAATAATAGGTACAAGCACGATAACATAAAAATAACTTTATTTATGAAGAGCGGATGTACCTAAAACTGTACTAATTTACTTTTATACTTGATTTGAATGTAAATCACATATTTTGATAAAACAATCCATATAAATACTGCAGGCCTTTTAAATCTTTGAACCGGTGTAACCTTAAAAAATAGTCACAGATACACACAAACACACACTTAGTCTAGGAACAGGATACTGCAATACCTGATAAATTCAGTGCACCTCAGTCCTTCATACATGATTGAATGGAACCCGATACAATACACATAAACACAAACGCGTATCACCAACAACGTCACAAAGACAATTTTATTGAACACACTATCTATATTAATTGTACTATCGCAAAAATGCAGTTCGGCACCATATTTTGTTTAATTGGAAACTGCAAATATGTAGACATATTTGAACTTTATTTTTTGCGTGTGGAAACAGGAAAAGTCAAACAATCTGCTAGTGACTCAAACTTGCTAGATACGTTTGTCCGAGTGAAAACGCTAAGGATAGTGCGTTTGGCATTTGCACGCCTGGCCCGCAAGACGAATATAGACTTCTACTTATTGTGTGCCACGTCACCGGGCATTTGACTAACTAAACTTCAGTTTGGTACAGTTTAATGAACTTGGTTGTCCTTTTTACATGTTTACATAAGATAATCACGTAATTTGTAAACTGGTTTAACGTTCGACAGATTTTGCATAGCGATCGCTAACTAATTTATACGACGACGCTCAATATTCATTTTACTACTTTTATTTAGACCTAAACACCATAATAAATTCTGTGTATAAGAAAACATAATAAATTTCAACAAAACATAGACAAATTTAATAAACTTGACGATCATACCTCATTTTATAAACTCCTTCAACACTTTCAATCTCCGTAACAGTAATTAAATTCTCCATTGTTACACATTAAAATAAATATCACAAAATAAATTATAATTAAATCACATAAATAAATAATAAAATAAATACAAATTAATAAATTAAATATAAAATGTCATATAACCAGCCTGCTGGAGATTGAACTGAGGCTGGGTGTCACAGGCGTCGGAATTATTTATACTATACCCTCGTTAGGGAAAAACATGGTAAC